>OZ024744.1:106627991-106635491 GCA_964016885.1 Eledone cirrhosa
AAGATATCTTCAATGAACTTATAACATGATGATATGTCACTATCTTTACATCAATTATTGAATTTTATCTGACGAAAGCCTTTTAAAATATTGGTACCCTTGAAATACGTATAATAAAATAAATATGGTTTTATAAAGATATTTTCCATTAATTAATATTATTGATATTAATGATTCTCCGGAAAAACCGTTGCGTGCTTCTAATCTGTTATAAATTAACCTTGTTGAATAATCAACAAATCAAATAACTTATTGTTTATATGTATATATTATACGTATATATGTGTGTGTGTGTATGTATATATATTTATATATATATATGATTATTTCCTTCGAATAAAAGAGTTCTAGTCTTGTAGAAGCCCTTTCTATATTAAATATGTATATATACCTAAGTATATGTGTATGTATGTGTATGCATATATATATACTTATGTATATGTGTAAATATATGTATATATATCTTTAGACTCGCGTCTGTAGCGAGGTGTAGAGCTAAACAAAGTGTAAGTATAATATATATATAGATATACATATATACACACACATATACATATATACATACATATATATATATATATACATGTTTGTGTGTGTATATATTTATGTGTACATATATAGGACAGCACATGTCCCAGTGGTTAGAGCTTTGGGCATACAATCGTGAAGTTGTGAGTTCGATTACGAGACTGGGCTTTGTGTTGTGTTCTTGGACAAGACACTTTATTTCACGTTGCTCCAGTTCACTAAGCTGTGGAAATGTATTGTGATGTTACTGGTGCCAAGCTGTATCAGCCATTGCCTTTTTCTTGGACAACATCAGTGGCATGGAGAGGGGAGACTGGTATAGATGGGTGACTGTTGGTCTTCCACAAACAACCTTGCCTGGACTTGTGCCTCAGAAGGGAACTTTCTAGGTACAAATCTTATGGTCAATAGTGACTGAACGGGGTCTTTGCCATGTATGTGTGTTCTTTTATATATATATATATCGCAATTTTTTTTTTCCATCTTTCAGTCTTCACCCTATTTTATAGCATTTGTGGTTATATTTATGTATGCTTGTAAATATATATACGTGTGTGTGTGTATATATATATATATATATATATATATATATATATATATATATATATTTATATATGTTTGTGTTAATATAGAGTATGGGGTTAACCGAACAGAGATGTGCGGATCACATTATGTTAATATATATATATAAATGTGGTTGGTGTTAGGAAGGGCATCCAGACGTAGGCAGTTCTGTACGAGCGAGACACGGTCTCCCGACCAATCTCCTCTCAAGTGGGTCAAAACCGTCTAACCCATGCTAAACGATCGTGATGATATATATATATGTATAGATATATACACAGTTCAAGAGTAACCAATCTTAAAGAGAGAGATGGAGATATGAGAGAGATTGGTGAGTTAGTTAGAAGCCAAAGCGTAAAGGCATGTGCTCAATGTGCAATATGCAGTGGAAGGCAGCTAGGTGGCTGGGTTCATGCAGAGGTTAGGTGCACAGAGCTGGAAATATTCATTAGTTAAGCAAAACAAGACCACAAATTTCACAAGGAAGACATTATTAAAAGATTGTCAACATATTTTAGTTTGATGTAAGGAATGTAGAGAATAATAATAATTGTTTCTACTTTTGGCACAAGGCCAGCAAAATACCCAGTGTATTACTGGTACTTTATTTTATTGACCCCGTAAGGGTGAAAGGCAAAGTTAACCTCGGCGGAATTTAATAATAATAATGTCCGTTTACAATTGTTTCGCTATTCCATATAATATTTCTGGATCAAATGATTATATTTCATTATTGATCTGGTTCAGTTGAAAATAATTAACATAGGTAAAAATAGAGCAGCTCATCGGAACTTCAAAAGGAATATAAATTAAAATAAGGAAAGAATGTTACATAAATGTAATGTTCCATATGTTGGTATTTCACTATGGTGTCCTGGGTATATCAATTGTCTGCCATAGTCGAGCAGTATTCTTCTTTCGAGGCTGCATTGTGTGAGATCTGCCTATGGGTAACAAGATGGCCGCCAATATATGTATATATATATATATATGGTCACGAATGTTCATGGATGTTACACCCTCGTCCCATGACTGGGCAACCCCTCAGTTGCTCTTGCATATCAACTGTCATATCACTGGTGCCAAGCTGTATCAGACTATTGGATAACATTGGTGGCATGGATAAAGGAGACTGATTCTATGTTGTAACAACATAGAAGCAGTCTCTTTTAACCACCAATCTAATCCAATAGAAAGCCAAGTCTGATACAGACTGGTACCAGTGATATGACAGCTGATTTCTTCAGTTCGGTGAACTGGAGCAATGTCAAATAAAGTGTCTTGCTCAAGGAAACAACGCATTGCTCACTTCAGGAATCAAACTTACATCATCACAATTGTAAATCCAACTCTGTTACCTCTCAGCCATGCACCTTCACAGGTGTGTGTGTGTATATATATCCTGATGATTTCTCCTGAATGAAACAGTTCTAGTCCTGTTGTAGAAGCCATTTCTAACGTCCACTTTTCCATGCTAGCATGGGTTAGATGAGACAAATCTAATCAGATGACCATGTCATGCTCATACAGAACTTTCATTCTTGGTTTCTATGGCTGGATGCTCTTCCTAATGCCAACCACATTTACAGTGTGGACTGCATGCTTTATGTATGTATATGAATATATGTATTTATGTATATCATCATTTAACAACGTCCAGTTTCCTGCTAGCAAGGGTTGGAGAGTTCTTCATAAATTGAGTCAATACTCAAGTGCTGGTGCAGGCCATTCAGTTGGATCGGGGAGTCTCCACTTTCCCAACAAATGATCTTGTGCTTTATTATGGCACCAGCTTTAGGGAGGTTATAACTTTAACCCAAGTGTAAAGTCCCCTCTGCGTGGATATATAATTATTTGTGTATATGTATGTGTGTGTGTGTGTGTGTGTGTGTGTGCACGTGAAAAGTCATTGTGGGAAAAACAATACATGAGAACAATACAGTTCAATAGTAGAATGATATATATATTAATTTAACGCTTGATATAATAGGAAAAGTGACTTAACGTTTCAGACGGTAATCCTTCATCAGAGGATGTGTGTGTGTGTTTATACACACACATATGTATGTATGTTCAATATTATTGGGACAAACGAGGAAATTGTGTGTGTTTATTTATTTATAAGAGCCAATATTCGGCTGTAAAACATTGAAACAACCATATTGTCAGGGCTATCAGGGCCGGATTTAGGGGGGGGGGGGGCAATTGCCCTGGGCCCCACCAGCGACAGCCGTAGCAATTTATTTGTGCCCTCAGCTGGACTTTTTAGTTTTAGGATGATTAGAATTTTTTTATTTAATGCCTGTATGTATAACTTTTAGATTCCAATTACTTGCGCCAAGTTAACTTTGATATGTAAAATGGGTGGGTGGGTATATTCTAATTTTTTTGTGAGTATGAAGGCCCTCCCAAACCTGTAGTATCCCTGGCCCCCTAAAGTCTAAATCCAGCCCCGATATATATATATATATATATGTGTATATGAGAGAGAGCGTGAGGGTGTAATTGAAAATAATATTTTAGCACATATTTTTTATGTAATTTCAAAATGCTTGTCTGCCTTATTTTCTTCTTTCTCTCTCTCTCTCTTCCTGGATGCTCATACTCAAATTGACGTGTTAATATATTTGAATGTCCAAGAAGAAAGTGGTAGATGCTTGTTTTTAGCTGGTCATTTATATACCTTATTAAAAGGGTGAAATTGATTGTTATTTTTCAAATGCTACTAAACGCTACTGCGCCTGCGTCATTAAAACTATATATACATCATTCTACGCGCTCACTTAACTATGTATATATATATTTTCCCATTTTGACGCTATAGTCACTTATATAATTATGGAATATATATAAGTATGTATACAGACGTACAGTAGTATGTATATATATATATATACATACATGCACACACATATATATATATATGTACGTATGGATTCACCAAACATTTATTATTATGCTCGGTGTGTTTGTAAACAAACATCCCGTATTAAGCCGCAGTATCTAGCAACCATCGTTGCTCGTTTGTTCAACACTGACAAAGGAACGCTGTACTAGTTTCAAGCTTGTTAGCTATTGTCAGCAACGTATACCTTCCTGCCAGATTGTTGAACGTCCGAAAGTATATACTTTCCTTATGCATACGATAGCTAACAAGCTTGAAACTAGTACAGCGTTCCTTTGTCAGTGTTGAACGAACGAGCAACGGTGGTTGCTAGACACTACGGCTTAATTCGGGATGTTTGTTTACAAACACACCGAGCATTATAATAAATATTCGGTGAATCCATACGTACATATATATATATATACTACTGTACATCTGTATACATATATGTATGTACGTATACATACTTATATTTAAGTAACAGCCGTACTAAGAGTGGGAAATGAAATTTCGTTTCATTTTTTCCGTCTATATAATATATATATTTATTATTAGAAATGTAAGCTATCGCCGTATTTTGACTAAAGAAATTAAAGAAATTATTTAGCCTGATAAGAACCCTCGGAGTAATGGAAAAAGATGAGTATTGACGTATGTACGTCAATACTCATCTTTTTCCATTTATCCGAGGGTTCTTAACTCCACTATCAGGCTAAATAATTTCTTTAATTTCTTTAGTCAAAATACGGCGATAGCTTACATTTTCTAATAATTTTAAACCCACTCGCTGTTTCGAAAATATTCTTACTTGAGATATATATATATATATATATATATATATATATATATATATAAACATTTTTGTTGCATTTTTTAAGGGTATGTCAATATTTATTTATTTATAAAACTAACCTATATTATATTTTATCTGATGAAAGCGCACCATAGTTTACCTTATAGTTTATAAATATAGTTTCCATTTGTTAATATATTGTATATACATATATATATATATATATAAACATATATATATACATATATACATATATATATATATACATTTATATATATCACTTCTATGACCTTTTCTGTTTTCAACGGAAATTTCAATACATATATATATACATATATATATATATAAACATATATATCATCATCATCATCATCATCATTTCATTTTACGTCCACTTTTCCCTGCTTGCAAGGGTGGGACGGGAACTGATTCTGGCTTGATTTCTACAGCTGGATGCCCTTCCTAACACCAACCTCATTTACAGTGAGTGCTGGGTGCTTTTTTGCCGTGGCACCTCCACGACCACTTTGCAGTGGAATGATATGGACCCCAGTCCCTATCATCTCATTTCTACAGCTGAGTAAACTGGAGCAATGTGAAATAAAGTGTCTTGCTCAAGGAAACAACACATCGCCCGGTCTGAGAATTGAACTCACAACCTTTCGATTGTAAGGCCAATGCTCTAACCACTAAGCCATGTGCCTCCATTATAACAATCAATATATATATATATATATATGTGTATGTATGTATATATGTATGTGTATGTATGTATATATGTATCATCATCATCATCATCATCATCATTTCATTTTACGTCCGCTTTTTCCCTGCTTGCAAGGGTGGGACGGGAACTGATTCTGGCTTGATTTCTACAGCTGGATGCCCTTCCTAACACCAACCTCATTTACAGTGAGTGCTGGGTGCTTTTTTGCCGTGGCACCTCCACGACCACTTTGCAGTGGAATGATATGGACCCCAGTCCCTATCATCTCATTTCTACAGCTGAGTAAACTGGAGCAATGTGAAATAAAGTCTCTTGCTCAAGGAAACAACACATCACCCGGTCTGAGAATTGAACTCACAACCTTTCGATTGCAGGGCCAATGCTCTAACCACTAAGCCATGTGCCTCCATGTATGTATATATATATATATGTATGTATATATATATATATATATGTATGTATATATATATATATATGTATGTGTATGTATATATATATATGTATGTATATATATATGTGTATATATATATGTATGTATATATGTATGTATATATGTATGTATATATGTATGTATATATATATGTATGTATATATATATGTATGTATGTATATATGTATGTATATATATATATATATATAAAATATAAAGATTTACATAAACATACTCGAGAGAAGGCTACGTTGGTATGGTAACGTGATGCGCATGAAAGACGACAGCTGTATAAAAAAGTGCAGGGCAATAAAAATAGACAGTAGCCACGGAGTAGGCAGACCCAGAAAAACCTGGGATAACTTGATAAATTCCGACCTCACACACTTACACCTCTCCAAGACAATGTCACTGGACCGAGAGCTTTGGCGCTACACAGTAATAGAGAAGACCCGCCTTACCTAAGTACAAAGTGAAACCTACTACAGTCAGTAGGCACCTCTAACAAAATAACCCCCCCACCCCGTCCACACACACCCCTTTCAATGTAAAGTTATGTTGGTGCCACAACATCCAGCCCGAAACAAATGAGGTCGTGTAGGTGTCACGACAAAAAAACACAGTCCACGCTGTAATGTGGCCGTGTAGGTAACACGGTAAAAACCTCCCAGTTCCACACTGTAAATGTGGTTGGTGTTAGGAAGGGTATCCAACCTTAGAAAACCCGCCAGACAGTCCTATGCGAGCAAGACAACCACTCTTGCCTCAAGTGGGAAAACACCCGTCCAAACCCATGCAAGCGTGGAATATGGACGTTAAACGATGATGATGATGATGATGATGATAAAGTCATAGATATATGTGTTTTGCAACCGGTCAGGTTGTGGCTCAATGAAGAATTAATAAATTAAATAATCAGAGCAATATATCATAAATCATGTCTTTAGAATTATTAGATAAAATATATACCATTTCCTCTCCTAATTAGCATAATTAACCTTATAAAAAATCAATTAGACCAAGCTATAAGAATAAAGGCTCCTATGAAGAAATTTCCGACAAATAACCGAAAGCGGCCTCTTCGCGGTGGCCCCGATAGAGTGTTTATCCAACATTTCAACAGCATGTAGAAATTGACTAAATATACCGTCAACCATACACAATTAGGTGTATATTCAAACTTAGAAGAAATGTGTACATACCGTAATTATATCTCTACCATGGTTTCGTCCGTATTTTTAGACATCCAATAACAGGATACGTCCAGAGTATCGAACTCATCAGGAGTGAACTCAAAATTAGACATTTAATTTTCCAAAGTGATTGCGCCAAAAATAGATTAAAAAATGGCTAAGAATCGTGACGTGGCAGTGGTCAAGTTAGAAAGAATGTGATTAGTTGCTTACGGCAGGTAGGCTTGTTGCTAGAAAGCGCAGCCCAATATCGCCCAATTGTATCTCAACCTAACGGGAGATTATTAAATATAAAGATTTACATATACATAAACATAAAGTCATAGATATATATGTATTTTGCAGCCGGTCATGTTGTGGCTCAATGAAGATTAATAA
>OZ024744.1:106637991-106822991 GCA_964016885.1 Eledone cirrhosa
GTATGTATATATATATATATATATATACATATATATATATATACATATATATATGTATGTATGTATGTATATATATATATATATATATGTATATATATGAGGGTGTTAAAGTTTGCTTGTGTAAAATATGTAGTTTAGAAAGCCACAACAATGCAGATGGGAAATCTCGAGGTAAGAAGTGAGTGAGAAATAGGAGAAAAGTGAAAATGAAAACAAAACAAAGGTAGAAGGGTTACCGTAGTGGAGATTTAATGGATTAAATCTCCACTACGGTAACCCTTCTACCTTTGTTTTGTTTTCATTTTCACTTTTCTCCTATTTCTCACTCACTTCTTACCTCGAGATTTCCCATCTGCATTGTTGTGGCTTTCTAAACTACATATTTTATATATATGAATAAAGTTAGTCCTTCATCATTAATCTTCCAACCATCATTGGTATTTCATCGCTTTAAAGACCATATACCTCCGGTTGGTGCGAGCAACGGCTAAAAAAAAGTCGTTGGGACACGTAAATAAAGGGGACACGAGAGTGTAAACAAACAAAGATGGTGAAGCAACGAAAAGTATATTTATGTATATATATATATGTATGAATGTTTTTAAAATCCAAATTCAATAAACAGACCAGGATTTTTTCATTCTGATGATTGAAAGCAAAATCTTTTGCTTTTAAGAAACCACTGGTAAATGGAATAATTGCCTTATGTTGTTTATTACATAATTATATATATATATACATACATAAATATATATATATATATATAAATATATATATACTTATATATATATACATATAAATATATATATACTTATATATATATATACATATAAATATATATATACTTATATATATATACATATAAATATATATATACATATATATATAAATATATATATACATATATATATATATATATATATATACTTATATATATAATATATATACATATATATATATATATATATATATACATATTACACAAGTGTGAGATTACTATAAGGTTGTACGCGCATGCATATATATATATATATATTTTTTTTTTTTTAATAATTATGAAAAAATTATATATAAATAGGCGATAGTCAATATATATATATTGTGTGTATACAGATATGATTGTAGATTAGCATTTAATTTAAGCAAGGAATGCTGCGTAATATGTCTGTCAGCAAGCCAGCTTGTTTATTTATTATATGAGCAATGTCCTTTAAGCAGACAGTGGAAAATAGTAATAATAAATAAAAAAATAAGGCCAAGGTTAAAGTGTTTTCGTCTGAAAAATGTAATTAACATCCATTTGGACATGCTTAGCTTTCCCAATAACATTTGTTTTCTAAGTAGATTAAGCATCTACGTATTAACTACCTACATCTGTTTGGTTTTTTTTCTTGGATATAAAATCTATTCCTAAATGTACAGATACAGACCTTGTGTTTATATATATATATATATATATATATATATATATATATATATATATATATATATATATCCATATATATATATGTTTATTTCCACCCATCTAGCCAGCCATCTATTTTACTCTATATCTATCTATCATATATATTTGTATTTATTGAAAACTTAATTACGCACTCACAAGTAAATAAATAAATATGTGCGACTTTCTACGCCTATTTTTATTTAGCTGTATATTTTTATTTATCTGTATATTGTCAATCTAATTAAAAAAATTGGAATCAATATCTTGATTACCAGGTACATTAAATGGGAGGTTTTATCAACATTATATATACTTGCTGTTAAATTAACATAGGTTTTGTTTAAACCAGTGATTGTCTTTTTCTACACATAAAACAACGAACATATTTTTATAACTAGTTATAGATATATTGTGTTAATAACTTCAACTTAAAATTACTCGTTGGAATAAGGAAATAAGGCCCTTAAATAATTGTTTATGATTTAGGCACAAGGCCAGCAATTTGAGGGGGAGGGGAAAGTCGATTAAATCCACCCCAGTGCGTTGTCTTTGAATTTTCAAAAGACGTACATATTATGTTTATTTTAATATATGACGAAAGCCTCTCTCTCTCTCTCTCTCTAATATCCCAATAGACTTTATAAAGTCTTTTATTATTTTATAAAAATCTATTACTCTCTCTCTCTCTCTCTCTCATATCCTAATAGACTTTATAAAGTCTTTTATTATTTTATAAAAATCTATTATTTTTCCCACTAGTAAACATATGTGTTATTGTTGTATTTGGTAAATTGTGTCACCTCATATTTATGTACTATGTACATGTATCTATTTCTAGCTATGATGTATATGTCACTCACCTTCCCCACTATTTCCGTTTGTTTATTTTTTTAATGAAATTAATTTATTCATTAAGAAATATCACTCCTTCTTGTATGTCGCCAATCGTATAGTCACCCCATTTTTAAACATTTGTAGCATTATAACAAATTTGTGTAATTATATATAAGAGCTATTTTAGTTTCTTTGGTGGGTGATAGTCTATTTGCTTTTACAAGCATCTTGTATGAATTGGTTGACATCTTATAACCTGGAACGATGGAGAGGAAGGTAGTCGTTGCCAGATATTAGCACAACCGAATCAACACAGATTTTTAAAATCTCATATTGCTAATAATAAAAATTTGTTTTTTATTTTGTAGATATGTTGACTTTTTTTTACGTATTATTATTATTATTATTATTATTATTATTATAGAAAGACTGATTTCAATGGGAAATCATTTTTTTTTTTCCGTGTGCCATCAATTAAACTTATCTCCTGATATGCTACGAAGGTGTGTGTGTGTGAGGGGGGGGGGGGGGGGGGCTTTCACTCCCCCCGGGATTAGGATTAGAGGATAAAGAAAACTCTGAGATGGTGGCAGGTTCGAGGGTCCCCCCCCCCCTTGTTTTCCCGGGGGTAAAGACTCCTTTGTAGCATGTTCGTATGTAATTAGTAGGTAGTCCACAAAAAAAAAAAAAAAAAACGAGGGAAAATGAACCCTGGAAAAAAGTCCTTAGGACCATATTAGGTGACAAGTTTGATAGCAAAAACTATTTCCCCACTAAAATCGATGGTGGTATTTTTCTAGTTGCTTATTTACGTTTTGTGTAGTTTAATATTTAGTTCAGTCCCTCAACATATTCAAAACTCTACATTATGTTTATGCCAATTCAATCCCTCTACACACACAGAACTCTACATACACATAACTCTACATATACAGAACTCTACATTACGTTTATGTTGATGTTTGCCTTTCATATTCCATAAAGTAATCCCAGTCATACATTTGAATGGATTTAAACTGTCTCTGTTTACCCTATTAACTTTTTGAGGCCGTTGTTTTTTTTTAATGTTGAATATATGTTGTTTGCTTTTATGTTTAGGTGATTGTTGAGAAAGCTCCGAAGGCTAGAGTGGGAGACCTTGACAAGAAGAAGTATCTGGTCCCTACAGATCTTACTGTTGGACAGTTCTACTTCTTGATTCGCAAGAGGATCCATTTGCGACCTGAAGATGCACTTTTTTTCTTTGTCAATAACGTGATTCCTCCAACCAGTGCTACAATGGGTTCTTTGTACCAAGTAAGTTTTATATATTTATAACTTTGAATGTCTATAATAAAATACATTTTCAAATGTCTATAATTTCTAATGGTAAATTTCAACCGTTTTAAGCCAGTTCCATTTTTAGTATCGTAGAATGTACTATTTAACATGTGCTGTTTTTTGTGTATATTTTCTTATCTTTTTCTTTTTTGTTTTAATTTCTACAGGAACACCATGAAGAAGATTTCTTCCTGTATATAGCATATAGTGATGAAAGTGTCTATGGACAGTAATTTGACATTTTTTTTAAATATTCAATGTTGTTATTTATATTATCTACTACATTTTTGTGAGTTGTTGGTTGCTTAAATCGCAGCTGATATGTAAATATAAAGCTATGTGTGATAGTAACTAAACTATCACATTGAACCATTATCAGTGTATGTGGATATGTTATGAATAAACTACGCCTAACAACTCCATCATTGGTTGCTCATTTTATCACTAACATCTACAATATACTATGAAATAATGCTCGCTTCTTGCTTTATTCCTAAATAGTTAGAGCTTTATCTACTTTGAAAGTAAAAGAAGAAAAAATAAAATAAATTTACTGAATGTTAGCTTGTTACACTGCAATAAACTGATATTAACATGTTTCTTCATGTGCTGAGTCTCTTTTCGCCATTTTCTTCTTATCATACTCAATATAGTTTGAGCAAAGTCAGTTGTTTTCATTTATAGTTAAATTGATTTTGTTTCCATTCTCGAAATATTTATTTCATTTCATTATTGTCATCTTCATCTGAGTTCAAATCCCGCCGAGGTTGACTTAGCCTTTCATCCTTACGAGGTCGATAAAATAAAGTACCAGTAATGCACTGGGTAATTGCTGGCCTTGTGCCTAAAGTAGAAACAATTATTGTCATCTTCATCAAAATTTGTTTCCAAACATTTTTTTTTAGTAAAACAGCAAAAGTAACAAATATTTGGAGTTAACAAAAAGTGTTGTTGATGAAATACTCTGAAGATAAAGATTGTTATGATTGATGTAGCAGTGGTATAAGGGACTACAATATGCAGAATTGTCCCTTCAATGATTTGGGTCAAGTGGCTTTGCTCGGTGTGTGGAGACAATGAAAATACTGGGGACGGAAACTAGTGGAAGACAACATGTAAACTGTAAAACAATCAGACAGTCCATGCAGCTGCTGGAATGTTAGTTGTTTATGTCTGAAGACTAGAGATAACTGAGGTACTCCTTGGGTTATAGGATGGTAGCAAAGTATATCTGAAGACGTGAGATAAGTGAGAATGAATATACATCCTTTGTTATCATCCTATTTTCATACTATAACTGCAATGGCTACAGTTATAGTATAATTGCAGTTGAGTTAGTAGGTTAGTATATTCTTTATTTTTTATTCGATGATGTAGTTAAATCCATGAAGTTATCCTACCCTAAAACCATTAATCTGGATACCTAAATACAGAATGTTACGCGATGCCCCCCCCCCCCTCCCGCTCGGGCGGACAGGATGGAGAAGGCGTTCCCGCAGAGAAGCCACTTCAACTCGTGGGATTCACACCTGCGGCTGGCCAGCCCAGCGCCTCTGGTGGTGAGTAAGGAAGTAGCCCTGGGGCCGAGGACACCAGAGGTCTCCACTGCCAGGGGTACAACCGCAAACCTGTCGGAGAGCAACCGGTATTTGAGGAACTTGGCCTCCTCAGCCCGATGTACAGCAGAACCTGGGTTAGTTGCAGCTGCAGAAAGTGTCAGTGCAAGTGGCATACCAGACGAGGGGTTTGCCACCGCGGAATGGGAAGATGGTCATGCCATCTAGCCTTTTGCTGTCCCCTCGGTCCAGCCCCACCGGCTCGAGTTGGGAAGGGAAGCCAGCAGCGTCCAAGCCATCCTTTAAGACCTCGTTGAGGGCAGCATTGCGTGGAAGGCGGCCGGCACTGTGGAGGCCGAAAGAGTCCACGGTGGATCCGCAGCGACATTGGTGTGGCTGGCAGATCCGGAGACCGAGCCTCAAGGAAATGCCAATGCGCGGGCTATGGTTGTCTAGCTGTGTGCCAGTGGAGAAGGAGAGCAGGGCATGGAGCCAGGCACCACTGTGGGGTTTGGAGGCCGCACGAAAGCAGGCAAGGCGGTGCTGGTCGAGCTGGCGTGTGAGCCTGTCTGAGGCCAGGCTGCACTGGATGGCATCCCAAGTGGTTTGGGAGGGACTTGACGACAACAGGAGGAGAAGGAGGAGGGATGTCTACTGGGCTAAGTCCCAGCCGGACCCGTGTCTCACAGGCGGCCTCATGTTCTCTGAACACAGAGGGTTCTATTATGAAAATAGGATGGTAACAAACTATGTATATTCATTCATTTTAATTATCTGTCTATAGATGGTAAGCCAGAACAAAGAAAGAAGGTATCTGATATTCCTTATACACGAGAAGAAGAAAAGAACAGCTAATGAAGAAGTTAAATGTATCTTGTTAAATATTTTTGTAACCTCTGAATCGGAAGACCATAATTGTAGATGGCAAATCTTTGAGAAATTATTACACCTCTAACCTAAGGAGTTTTTGTATAAAACCAGATTTAAAACGGCCTCCTTTGCAGATTGGTAAATTTTGTATTGGTACAAATACTGCCTTACTTGTGAATAGTCTACATAATATTGCACAGTTTTGAGGTATATATACCTGCATATAGTGACAACAACATTACTGTGATAACATTTTACCTGTTGGTGGTAAAATATAATTAAAAGGTATATATACCTGTATATAACATTAGTGTGGTAACATACTACCTGTAGCTGGTACAGTACAATTAAGAGGTATATATACCTGTATATAACAACATTAGTGTGGTAACATACTACCTGTTGGTGGTACAGTATAATTAAGAGGTTTATATACCTCTATATAACATTAGTGTGGTAACATACTACCTGTTGGTGGTACAGTACAATTAAGAGGTATATATACCTGTATATAACAACATTAGTGTGGTAACATACTACCTGTTGGTGGTACAGTACAATTAAGAGGTATATATACCTGTATATAACATTAGTGTGGTAACATACTACCTGTTGGTGGTACAGTACAATTAAGAGGTATATATACCTGTATATAATATTAGTGTGGTAACATACTACCTGTTGGTGGTACAGTATAATTTAGAGGTATATATACCTGTATATAACATTAGTGTGGTAACATACTACCTGTTGGTGGTACAGTATAATTTAGAGGTATATATACCTGTATATAACATTAGTGTGGTAACATACTACCTGTTGGTGGTACAATATAATTAAGAGGTATATATACCTGTATATAACAACATTAGTGTGGTAACATACTACCTGTTGGTGATACAGTATAATTAAGAGGTATATATACCTGTATATAGCATTAGTGTGGTAACATACTACCTGTTGGTGGTACAGTATAATTTAGAGGTATATATACCTGTATATAACATTAGTGTGGTAACATACTACCTGTAGGTGGTACAATATAATTAAGAGGTATATAACATTAGTGTGGTAACATACTACCTGTAGGTGGTACAATATAATTAAGAGGTATATAACATTAGTGTGGTAACATACTACCTGTTGGTGGTACAGTATAATTAAGAGGTATATATACCTGTATATAACATTAGTGTGGTAACATACTACCTGTAGCTGGTACAGTATAATTTAGAGGTATATATACCTGTATATAACATTAGTGTGGTAACATACTACCTGTTGGTGGTACAGTATAATTAAGAGGTATATATACCTGTATATAACAACATTAGTGTGGTAACATACTACCTGTTGGTGGTACAGTATAATTAAGAGGTTTATATACCTCTATATAACATTAGTGTGGTAACATACTACCTGTTGGTGGTACAGTACAATTAAGAGGTATATATACCTGTATATAACATTAGTGTGGTAACATACTACCTGTTGGTGGTACAGTATAATTAAGAGGTATATATACCTGTATATAACATTAGTGTGGTAACATACTATCTGTTGGTGGTACAGTACAATTAAGAGGTATATATACCTGTATATAACATTAGTGTGGTAACATACTACCTGTTGGTGGTACAGTACAATTGAGAGGTATATATACCTGTATATAACATTAGTGTGGTAACATACTACCTGCAGGTGGTACAATATAATTATGAGGTATATATACCTGTATATAACAACATTAGTGTGGTAACATACTACCTGTAGGTGGTACAATATAATTAAGAGGTATATATACCTGTATATAACATTAGTGTGGTAACATACTACCTGTTGGTGGTACAGTACAATTAAGAGGTATATATACCTGTATATAACAACATTAGTGTGGTAACATACTACCTGTTGGTGGTACAGTACAATTAAGAGGTATATATACCTGTATATAACATTAGTGTGGTAACATACTACCTGTTGGTGGTACAGTACAATTAAGAGGTATATATACCTGTATATAACAACATTAGTGTGGTAACATACTACCTGTAGGTGGTACAATATAATTAAGAGGTATATATACCTGTATATAACATTAGTGTGGTAACATACTACCTGTTGGTGGTACAGTACAATTAAGAGGTATATATACCTGTATATAACAACATTAGTGTGGTAACATACTACCTGTTGGTGGTACAGTACAATTAAGAGGTATATATACCTGTATATAACATTAGTGTGGTAACATACTACCTGTTGGTGGTACAGTACAATTAAGAGGTATATATACCTGTATATAACAACATTAGTGTGGTAACATACTACCTGTTGGTGGTACAGTATAATTTAGAGGTATATATACCTGTATATAACATTAGTGTGGTAACATACTACCTGTTGGTGGTACAGTACAATTAAGAGGTATATATACCTGTATATAACATTAGTGTGGTAACATACTACCTGTTGGTGGTACAGTATAATTAAGAGGTATATATACCTGTATATAACATTAGTGTGGTAACATACTACCTGTTGGTGGTACAGTACAATTAAGAGGTATATATACCTGTATATAACATTAGTGTGGTAACATACTACCTGTTGGTGGTACAGTACAATTAAGAGGTATATATACCTGTATATAACATTAGTGTGGTAACATACTACCTGTTGGTGGTACAGTATAATTAAGAGGTATATATACCTGTATATAACATTAGTGTGGTAACATACTACCTGTTGGTGGTACAGTGCAATTAAGAGGTATATATACCTGTATATAACATTAGTGTGGTAACATACTACCTGTAGGTGGTACAGTATAATTAAGAGGTATATATACCTGTATATAACATTAGTGTGGTAACATACTACCTGTTGGTGGTACAGTATAATTAAGAGGTATATATACCTGTATATAACAACATTAGTGTGGTAACATACTACCTGTTGGTGATACAGTATAATTAAGAGGTATATATACCTGTATATAACAACATTAGTGTGGTAACATACTACCTGTTGGTGGTACAGTACAATTAAGAGGTATATATACCTGTATATAACAACATTAGTGTGGTAACATACTACCTGTTGGTGGTACAGTACAATTAAGAGGTATATATACCTGTATATAACAACATTAGTGTGGTAACATACTACCTGTTGGTGGTACAGTACAATTAAGAGGTATATATACCTGTATATAACATTAGTGTGGTAACATACTACCTGTTGGTGGTACAGTACAATTTAGAGGTATATATACCTGTATATAACATTAGTGTGGTAACATACTACCTGTTGGTGGTACAATATAATTAAGAGGTATATATACCTGTATATAACATTAGTGTGGTAACATACTACCTGTTGGTGGTACAATATAATTAAGAGGTATATATACCTGTATATAACATTAGTGTGGTAACATACTACCTGTTGGTGGTACAGTATAATTAAGAGGTATATATACCTGTATATAACAACATTAGTGTGGTAACATACTACCTGTAGGTGGTACAATATAATTTAGAGGTATATATACCTGTATATAACAACATTAGTGTGGTAACATACTACCTGTTGGTGGTACAGTATAATTAAGAGGTATATATACCTGTATATAACATTAGTGTGGTAACATACTACCTGTTGGTGGTACAGTATAATTAAGAGGTATATATACCTGTATATAACATTAGTGTGGTAACATACTACCTGTTGGTGGTACAGTACAATTAAGAGGTATATATACCTGTATATAACATTAGTGTGGTAACATACTACCTGTTGGTGGTACAGTACAATTAAGAGGTATATATACCTGTATATAACATTAGTGTGGTAACATACTACCTGTTGGTGGTACAGTATAATTAAGAGGTATATATACCTGTATATAACATTAGTGTGGTAACATACTACCTGTTGGTGGTACAGTACAATTAAGAGGTATATATACCTGTATATAACAACATTAGTGTGGTAACATACTACCTGTTGGTGGTACAGTAGAATTTAGAGGTATATATACCTGTATATAACATTAGTGTGGTAACATACTACCTGTTGGTGGTACAGTACAATTAAGAGGTATATATACCTGTATATAACAACATTAGTGTGGTAACATACTACCTGTTGGTGGTACAGTAGAATTTAGAGGTATATATACCTGTATATAACATTAGTGTGGTAACATACTACCTGTTGGTGGTACAGTAGAATTTAGAGGTATATATACCTCTATATAATGACATCAACATTAGCGTTGCTCCTTATATTTTGGTTTTTGTGCTATTGTACATCAGCAATACACTTACTTCCTGAAGATAAAAAGGGAACTACTGATATAAGACACATAGGCATGATGGTGGAATCATTATTCCATCTCATAGAAAAAGTGTTCCCCAATCTTGAATATCAGTTTGCAAGTCATAAGTGGCTCAGTGAAAGGGCTATATTGACCCTGAAAAATGTGACTGTGAAATTGGTAAATTGTTAAAAAGAATTCCAAAGGTTTCAAAGCTCTATCGATATGTCAACACTATGGTGGAACAGTCGGAATCTGTCAATTACCCAACAGAGTTCCTCAACTCTTTAAAATATCAGGAATGCCTCCATATGTCTTTCACCTTAAATAAGGAACACTCATCATGTAATTGAGGAATTTTGACCCACCAAGGCTATGTAATGGCTCAACTGGTTGTGAAAAATATATATCCACATGTGATTCAAGCCACCATTTCAACAGAACGTGGTAGGGGAGAGGATGTGTTCTTTCCAAGAATTCCTCTTATCCCCACTGAATTCCCATTTCAATTCAAAAGACTTCAATTTCCAGTGAGTCTTAGTTTTGCCATGACCATCAACAAATCACAAGGACAAACATTTTCTGTTGCCAGTTAACACTTAGAAGAGCGTTGCTTCACCCATGCTTTACATTAGTTGTCCTCATCAAGGGGATTATCATTCAGGGAAGACATGATCAGACATGGAATAAAAAAAATTTGAAATAAAGGCATACTATTGTGATTATTGGCCGGCAACAACAGGCTACTCAGCTAGTATATATATATATATAACCGGAACAAGAATATGAGAATATGAAGATGTCGCATCTCAGAGTTGCCACACTTAATGTTAGATCTAGTGAGATAGTGGAGATGCTGGAGAGAAGGCATGTGGATGCGTGCAAGAGGTGCCTCTGGAAGACTAATTGCAAGCAAACATCTTAGTTATAAGCTTTTCTTTTAATGATGATGGTTAGGTGGGGTAAGTATTTTACTGGCTGAGAGATGGATCGATAAGACAATAGAGGTAGTTAGAGTTAGTAATAGAATATTTAAGCTTAGATTAGTTGTAGGCAGGAGACTACTGACAATCATCTCTGCCTATGCTACCCAGACAGGCCTAGGTAAAGAAGTGAAAGACTGCTTTTACGAGCAACTTTTAGAAATAGCTGCAATGACAGAAGACGGAGTCATCGTTATGCTAGCAGGGGACTTCAATGGTCATGTTGGGCAGCTCCAGGATCGATACACTGGGGCACATGGTGGGCAAGGTTATGGTTCAAGAAATGTAATGGAGTGAGGCTTCTTGAATTTTGTGATGCATGTGAACTAACCATTTGCAACACTAACTTCAGGAAACCTGCCAACCACCTAATAACCTACAAATCAGGCGGGCACATAAGCCAGATTGACTTCCTGCTAGTTAGGCAGCGATACGGACAGATCGTGTCAAATACTAAGGCATACCCCGGGGAAGAATGTACCCCACAGCATAAGTTACTCAGTAAGCAAGAGACAGAATGAGACAGGAAGGTGTGGAAAAGAAAGGTCTGGAAGCTAAAAGACATTTCACTAAAATATAAATTTAGGAAAGCCCTTCAAGATGTGTATGACGATTTAGAGTCGTATGACATAGATGATAACTGGAATTTCTTACGTGACAACTTACTGCAGGCTACTGAAGAAACTTGTGGCTGGAGCAGCACTCCAACCATATAGAGAGTGACCTGGTGGTGGAACAGCATGGTAGATAGGGTCATTAGACAAAAGTCTAGCATGGAACGCTTGGAAAAATGGTGGGAGTAGAGAAGGATACACAGCCGCTAAGAGAGAAGCTAGACATCATTTGTACTTAGCACGCAGGGAGGCTGAGAGTTGGAGGTTTGCCAATGTTTTGCAACAGGAAGATCAGAGACGTGCAGTGTTCCGCATTGCAAGGCAGTGTGTCAGTGTAAATCAGGATGTTGTTGGAGATAAGTGTGTCCGGAATGATTCTTCAGTTAATGTCAGATAGTCCCAAAAACTGTTGCACTCAATACGTACACATTGCTCAACCAAAATATAACAGAAAGTCAAGGTAAGAAAGCATTCAACAAAGTCATTTGGCTGCTAGGCACGGTCCCTTCATTAAAAGGCTTGGGATCCCAACTTCATAGGAAGTGCCCAACTTTCTACCATCACCAACACTGCCTGAATCCTATATTGAGCCTCTGAGATCAGGGACTGATCTGAGGCCAATTAACATACTTCATCTAGCAACCGACTGCTAGAGAAACCTTAGCCCCTAAAATTATTATTATTTCGCTTTTGCATCAAGGTTTTCACTAGAAAGATGTAAACAAACTGACCATCAAGCCTGGCAACCTCAGATAGCCAGTACTATTTACAGGAAGAGCTGTTTTGTCAGGCAGGAAATGTTAGGTTATATTCCAAGTTCAAATTTTTTTCTGTAATTTCTTTGGTATCAATCCCAGTGCACCAATAACAACAGAAATCACCTTTGCTGACACATTCCACAGCCTAGCTGTTTCTACTCTCAAGTCTGAATAGTTCCTTATCTTTTCCCATTCTTTCTCATCAATTCTCTGATCTCCAGGGATTGCAACATTAATTATCCAGCACTTTCTCTAATCTTTTTCAATCGCGACAATGTCAGGTCTCCAGTGTTCAATAACTCTGTCTGATTATATCAATCACGACAATGTCACCTCTCCAGTGTTCAATAACTCTGTCTGTTTATATCAATCACGACAATGTCACCTCTCCAGTGTTCAATAACTCTGTCTGTTTATTTCAATCACGACAATGTCAGGTCTCCTGTGTTCAATAACTCTGTCTGATTATATCAATCACGACAATGTCACCTCTCCAGTGTTCAATAACTCTGTCTGTTTATATCAATCACGACAATGTCACCTCTCCAGTGTTCAATAACTCTGTCTGTTTATTTCAATCACGACAATGTCAGGTCTCCTGTGTTCAATAACTCTGTCTGATTATATCAATCACGACAATGTCACCTCTCCAGTGTTCAATAACTCTGTCTGTTTATATCAATCACGACAATGTCACCTCTCCAGTGTTCAATAACTCTGTCTGTTTATTTCAATCACAACAATGTCACCTCTCCAGTGATCAATAACTCTGTCTGCTTGTACAGTTAGAGCCCACTTTATCTTTACTTTGTCATTCTCAATTCCACTCTCCAGTTCATAGTGGTACCATCTTCGTCCACTTTGAATCCATATTTCTGACAAAGTAACCAATGCAAGCTCAAGCACACCTTGTTGTGGTGTCTCTTGTAATCTTTTTGTGCAAGCAAAGTACAGCCACTTACAATGTGTGTTAGTCTCTCCACTCTTGTTCCACACAACTTACATTTGTCATCATCACTTTGTCCATGTAACTTCTTCATTGAGTTGGTGCTTAGTACTTGATCCTGGGTGGCTAAAAGCAAACCTTCCATTTCTCTCTTCATACCTCCCCTTCTCAACCAATCCCATGATCTTTCAGTTTTCAGGTGTTGAGTCTGTTCTTCAAATTGACTGTACAATTCTTGTTTTTCTTTCTCAACTCTTTTCTTGTAGTCCTCTTCGCTTTCCATGTTTTTTTTCCATTAATTTATTTGTCTTGGCAACGTATTTGAGTAGTTTGCAACTTAAGAGTCTATGCCTCTCTCTGCAACGACACATTCTTCTATTCCTATCAATCCTCTCCCACCATTCTCACTTGACTCATGCAGCCTCAAAACATTTGCACCCTTACAGATTGCCCTCATCTCTGCCAACATCGTCCTGGTCTTTCTGTCAATGTCTTCCAGTTCCTGCATGGTCCAATTGAGGACCGCCACACTGTATCTTACTAATGCCACAGCCCAGCAATGTATAGCCGTCATCAACTTTCATGCATTTAGTTTTCTCTTTACTCTTCTGAAGTATATTTCTTTGACTAGTTGTTTCATCTGACCATCAAGGATTTCCTCAGCCTCTAATACACCAAGATATTTATATCCTGGCACTTCCGGTTCAGATACGTTCTCTCCATTTGGGAGTTCTATTCCCTGGCCATAGACCCTTCTTTCTCGTCTCTAATTTTTTAACTCCAAATTCCATTCTAATGTCCTTAGAGCAGTGTTGAACAGTCTGAACCAATGAATAGATCGAATTTCATTCTTAGCAAATAACTTCAGATCATCCATGAACAGCAAGTGACTTAACAAAGTACCCTCTCTCTCAAGATTGTACCCACTCCCTGTCTCACGCAGAACAAAGGATAAGGGTATCAAGGCCATTACAAAAGGCAGTGATGAGAATGAATCACCTTGAAAAATTCCTGCTTATTTCCACTATCCCTAGGTGTTGATCATTGGCGTAAAGAACCATCCTCCATGTGGTCATGCTTTCTCTGATAAGAGATATAATGTTTGGTGCTACTTTACACATTTCCAGGCATTTGATGACCTATGAGTTTGACACAATGTCATAGGCCTTTTTCAGATTGACCCCGGCCATACACAGATTAGTTGACCATCTCTTACAATTCCACAGATGATTCTTTGTGACTTGACATTATTTCTACAACCCTTTTGCTCTTCTGGAAGCAACTCTTGATTTACGAGGTGAGATTGGGATGGGTGGTGTAGGTATACTACTAGCTGACAAGTGGGTAGATAAAGTAATCTCAGTGTTCAGGGTAAATGCAAGAATCATTAAACTCAGACTAGTCCTGAATAAAACAATTACCACAATAATATCAGCTTACGCACCCCAGTCGGGGCTGCCAGACGAACTTAAGGATAGGTTTTACGAGTCCCTAATGCACACTACTGCTCTAACAGACGACAATGACTTCCTAATCATCGCAGGAGATTTTAACGGACACGTAGGTAAACACTGCAACAGCTTCAATAGAGTACATAGAGGCCATGGGGTTGGCACAAGGAATGAGGAAGGATTCAGACTTCTAGAATTCTGCGACGCCAATGACATGTCGATATGTAACACAAACTTTAAAAAACCCGACAACCACCTGATCACCTATAGATCAGGGGAGCACTCTAGTCAGTTAGATTTTATCCTCATCAGAGGACGTGACAGATGGACGGTCATAAACACAAAAGCCTTCCCTAGTGAGGAATGTACATCCCAACATAGCTTAGTTGTCAGCGACCTCACGGTCAGAACTAGACGAACCCGGAAACAGAGGCCAACCTGGAGAAGAAAGATCTGGAAGCTGAAAGTCCCCTCAACCAGTAACAGATTTAAAGATATTTTACTCAACGCCTACGACAGTAAAGAAGAACAGATAGAGACATTTAATGTAGAAGAGAACTGGGAGTTCCTAAAAAATAATCTACTAGAGGCGACGGATGAGGTCTGTGGCTGGAGTAAGACCTCAAGCAGGAGGAGAGTGACTTGGAGGTGGAACAATAAGGTAGATGAAGCAGTTAAGGCCAAGAGACAGGCATGGAAAGAATGGAAGAACGGGGGGAGCAGGGTACATTACATAAAGACCAAGAGGGAAGCTAGGTGACAAGTATACTTAGCTAGGAGGGAAGCAGAAGATAGAAAATTCAAGCATGTTTTGCAACGCGAGGACCAGAAACAGGAGGTATTCAAGATTGCGAGGCAGTGTGTCAGAGATAGTTGTGATGTCATTGGAGAGAAGTGTATCCGGAATGATAAAGGTGAGCTTGCCCTCACAAGTGCTGAGAAGAAAGATGCATGGAAGAGTCATTATGATAGATTACTAAATGAGGAGAATACATGGGAAGAAGAGACCCTACCCAAAGTAGACCCTATAGAGGGACCAGCAGTACAAGTCAGCAGCAGCGTAGTAAGTAAGGCAATCAAAGATATGAAGATGGGGAAGGCAACCGGTCCATCGGGTATAGCTGCCGAGATGCTGAAGGCATCTGGGTCTGTAGATCACACTATAACCACACGTATTGTTAACCAGGTAATACTAGAAGGTGCCATACCAAAAGATTGGTGCAGTAGCATCATTGTCAACTGCTACAAAGGTAAAGGCGATGCACTAGATAGAGGAAACTATAGAGGTATAAAGTTGATGGACCAGGTCATGAAAGTAACAGAAAGAGTTATAGCACAGTTGATTAGGGACCGGGTGAAAATAGACGAGATGCAATTTGGGTTTGTACCAGGAAGAGGCACCACTGATGCCCTCTTCCTTGTGAGGCAATTACAGGAAAAGTACCTAGCTAAAAGTAAGCCACTCTACTTGGCATTTGTCGACCTTGAGAAAGCCTTTGACAGAGTTCCACGTGTTGTAATCTGGTGGGCTCTTAGAAAACTAGGAGTAGATGAATGGCTTGTGAAAGCGGTACAAGCCATGTATAGGGGAGCAGTCAGCAAAGTTAGGATTAGCAATGACTATAGCGAGGAATTTAGCGTACAGGTTGGGGTCCACCAGGGCTCAGTTCTTAGCCCCCTCCTGTTCATCATAGTCCTGCAGGCAATAACGGAGGAATTTAAGACCGGATGCCCATGGGAACTCCTGTATGCTGATGACCTCGCACTCATAGCTGAATCTATGGTAGAACTAGAGAAGAAATTCCAAACTTGGAAGCAGGGACTAGAAAGAAAGGGTTTCAAAGTCAACATGACAAAGACTAAGGTCCTTGTAAGTAGACGAGAAAACAGAACCCAGATCCCCTCAGGGAAATAGCCTTGCTCAGTATGTAGGAAAGGTGTAGGTAGGAACTCCATTCTCTGCCCCAAATGCAAACAATGGGTACACAAGAGATGTAGCGGGATCTCAGGAAGCTTAATTAAGAATGTAGGCTTCACATGCAGCAGCTGTGCTGAGACAGCAAGCAGCAAACAGCCACAGGAAACTAGTACCACCAATCTCTGGGAGGGCTCTGTAGAAACAGTAGACAGCTTCTGCTACCTAGGTGACCGAATTAGCAGTGGAGGTGGGTGTTCAGAAAGTACAATAACTAGGGTAAGAACGGGATGGAAGAAGTTTAGGGAACTACTACCACTGCTAGCTGCAAAAGGCTTCGCCCTCAGAATGAAAGGCAGACTGTATGATGCGTGTATCCGAACAGCAATGTTGCATGGTAGTGAGACCTGAGCGCTGAAGGTGGAAGACTTACGTAGATTAGAGAGAAACGAAGCCTGCATGCTCCGATGGATGTGTAACAGTAATATACGTGAACGACAAAGCATAAATGAATTGAGAGAGAGACTGAGCATAAGAGGAATCAAATGCTGTGTGCAGGAGAGGCGGTTGCGCTGGTATGGACATGTGATGCTGCATAAAAAGGTGCAGAGCACTAGAAGTTGATGGAAACCGCGGAGTGGGGAGACCCAAGATGACCTGGGATGAGGTGATAAAAGCCGACCTTACCCAATTACACCTCTCGAAGGCAATGACACAAGACCGTGACTTCTGGCGTCACGCAGTAATACAGAGTACCCGACCTCCCATGGGTACAAGCTGAAGCATATAGACAATATGCCCCCACGCCCCCACCCTCCCCACCGCAAGGTGGTCGTGGAGGTGCCACGGCAAAAAAGCACCCAGCCCACACTATAAAGTGGACGTGTAGGCGCCACAAAAACGCACCCAGCCCACACTGTAAAGTGGATGTGTAGGCGCCACGAAAAAGCACCCAGCACTCACTGTAAATGAGGTTGGTGTTAGGAAGGGCATCCAGCTGTAGAAATCAAGCCAAATCAGCTCCTGTATGAGCAAGGCATGGTCAGCCGACCAGACACTGCCCACAACAGGAAAACCCGTCTAACCCATGCTAGCGTGGAAGATCGGACGTAAAACGGTGATGATGATGATGATGATGAGATTAAGTCTTGTCTGCAAGAATTCCTGTCAATACTTTCCAGAAAAGGTTTAAGGACGCTATTCGTTGGTAATCTTCAACCACTGTTCCTTTAGACTTGCATTTAATTATGAAGGTTGTCCTACCTTAAACCATCCAATCAGGCCCCTGTCCACTCAGAAGGCATCCATTCATCCCATCTCTTGTCCTTTCATGTAAGTTGTAGAACTTTTTATCCAAAATCTGTGCACCCCATCTAGTCCAGGACAATTCCAGTTTGCTATTCCTTTAACCTGAGTTTTCACCAGTAGTTATTTCTATCCTATCTTGTTGTTGAATTCCACTAAGTCTTGTCTCAACATCTATAATCCATTTCACGTCCATATTATGGCTTACAAGGATACCCCATAATTCTAACCAAACTGGAGTTGCCTGTGCTGCATCAGGTGGTATTGTCCCTTCCATCTCACCTGAGAGACTTCTGAAATATTTCCGTTGATTTACTTGAAACAGTCAGTTCTATTCAAACTGCTTCTGCTGATCCGTGTATCATTTAATATGATGTAACTTGGCTTTAATCTTCTGTTTGAGTCCCTCAATTAGTCTTGAATCACTTTGTTCTCATCTTATAAGTTTGGTTTATCCTTGCTTTTTCATCATTTTAATCTTTCTTCTATTTCCCCATTTGCCATGCATTTATTTTTCCTAAATCTTGGCTGAGCCTTTTCACATCCCTTCCAATCATCTTTTCCACCAAGGCTCACTCTTTTCTTTCTTTCTTAAGACTCCTTTTATTCCTACAATTTCTCCAACTAGCATACCAGCTGCACATAGCAGCTTTCTTACTTTCGTGGCATTAGATGTCTGCATATAGGACAAAAGGGAATTCACTTTTGCTACTTCAGCACGTACACAAATATCATTAACATATCTTAAACTTTCAGGTTTTTCAGGTTCATCACTATCATACATCTCTCTTAGCCATGACAGTATACCCACCTTTTCCTCATCCAATAGATTTTCATCTAGCTGGGCCAATTCCTCTTTCCTCAGCTGTCTCTCTGATTCTGCATCATCTGGTCGTTCTCATTCGCTTTCTTCTTCTCCTTTCTCATATTCATGTATTTTGGTTTCCATGATCTCCGTCATTGCCAGTATTTAGTACCTCTTTCTCGATAGCATCATCTCAACTTTAGAGAACCATTTGTTTCTCAACAACGAGCGGATTTGGCTCATCATTTGGTTTTCTTCAATGTCAAACATTCCTGTCCCCCTCCATAGGTTCAACAACACTTGTGAGCCTACACCTCACCGTCCACCCATATTGACCCTTAGTTAGCATTTAACAGCTATTCTGTTCTGATCTTTTGACCATTTCAGCCGTCCTTTCACATCATTTTTGCCTGTCCATACTGTGGTTATATAAATTAACCCTCTTGTTAGATACAGTTGCAAATTTTTCAGTACCCTTTTTTATCATTCCAAGTGCACCGACTATCACTGGTATTGTACAGGCCTTAAGATGTCACATTTTCTCAATTTCAATTGATAGATCTTTATACTTATTGAACTTTCTGAACTCTTTTGAGATGTTACGATCTGATGGAATACTCATGTCCTTCACAATTATATCAGGTCTGTTGGCCTAGATTGTTCTGTCAGTATTCACAGGGAAATCCCAGAGGATTGTTGTATTCTTGCCTCCTGTAACTGCATCTGGGTGATGGTTGTACCATTTTCCCTCCATTTTCAGACCATAAAACCTGCACATTACCCAATGTAAGTATTGCTCCACTCTATCATGCCTTGTTTTATATTCCTGGGCAGTTAATACCTTGCAGCCGGAAACCAGGTGGTCTATGGTCTCAACATGATCATCATAGAATCAACACTTTTGGTCAGTTCTATTTCTGATCACATTAGCTTGAAAGTTGAGCATTAGGAGACACTGAACTTGTGCAGCCCAAATGAAGTTTTCTCTCTCTGCCTTTAGCCCAGAATTCTGTAGCCACTTATAAGTGAGAGCTTGATCTACATCAGGTCCTTTGCTATGGAGAACTTACTGCCCATGCAGTAGCTTTTGCTCCCATTTAGTTCACAGTATCTGTTGGCCTTCATATTTTCAAACTGTATTCCCAGTTTTTCCACAAATTACCTTTATGACTGAATGTAACCTCTTCCTTCATGAACTGCGAACATTTTCATCATCCAGTCATCTGTGGTTTTAAGGTACTGATTGAGACCAATAGTCAATATCCTGTATGAAAGTTCTAGCTGGATCATTCCTCTACATCCATTTTGTCTAGGAAGCTAAGGGCAATCCGCATCTGCTTTTGGGGGATGTATTCTATTACAAGACAAACGTTCCCTGGTTTTGGTGACCATTCTCTTAATTTCGGTAACGTACCAATTTATGATATTGAAACTGTAGGTGACAACAGGGATTGCAAATGTTTTTATGGCAGATAATTTATTTCCCGAGTTAATCTCTGTTTTAACTCCAGTAGCATTCTTTTCTGATTCTCTCTTTCATGTTGGTGTGGTGAATACCTTGGCCCTCATTGATCCCTAGTTATCTGTAGGGTTGTTCTTGTTGGTGTGGTGAATAACTTGGCCCTCATTGATCCCTAGATATCTGTAGGGTTGTTCTTGTTGGTGTGGTGAATACCATGGACCTCATTGATCCCTAGATATTTGTAGGGTTGTTCATGTTGGTGTGGTGAATACTTTGGCCTTCATTGATCCCTAGATATATGGAGGGTTTTTCATGTTGGCGTGGTGAATACCTTGGCCTTCCTTGATCCCTAGTTATCTGTAGCGTTGTTCTTTTTGGTGTGGTGAATACCTTGGCCCTCATTGATCCCTAGATATCTGTAGGGTTGTTCCTGTTGGTGTGGTGAATACCTTGGCCCTCATTGATCCCTAGTTATCTGTAGTGTTGTTCCTGTTGGCGTGGTGAATAACTTGGCCCTCATTGATCCCTAGTTAACTGTAGGGTTGTTCCTGTTGGTGTGCTGAATACCTTGGCCTTCATTGATCCCTAGATATCTGTAGTGTTGTTCTTGTTGGAGTGGTGAATATCTTGGACATCATTGATCCCTAGATATCTGTAGAGTTGTTCATGTTGGAGTGGTGAATATCTTGGCCATCATTGATCCCTAGTTATCTGTAGGGGTGTTCTTGTTGGTGTGGTGAATAACTTGGCCCTCATTGATCCCTAGTTATCTGTAGGGTTGTTCTTGTTGGTGTGGTGAATACCTTGGCCTTCCTTGATCCCTAGTTATCTGTAGCGTTGTTCTTTTTGGTGTGGTGAATACCTTGGCCCTCATTAATCCCTGGATATCTGTAGGGTTGTTCCTGTTGGTGTGGTGAATACCTTGGCCCTCATTGATCCCTAGTTATCTGTAGTGTTGTTCCTGTTGGCGTGGTGAATAACTTGGCCCTCATTGATCCCTAGTTATCTGTAGGGTTGTTCTTGTTGGTGTGGTGAATACCTTGGCCTTCCTTCATCCCTAGATATCTGTAGGGGTGTTCTTGTTGGTGTGGTGAATACCTTGGCCCTCATTGATCCCTAGTTATCTGTAGGGTTGTTCTTGTTGGTGTGGTGAATACTTTGGCCCTCATTGATCCCTAAATATTTGTAGTGTTGTTCTTGTTGGCGTGGTGAATATCTTGGCCCTCATTGATCCCTAGATATATGGAGGGTTTTTCATGTTGGCGTGGTGAATACCTTGGCCTTCCTTGATCCCTAGTTATCTGTAGGGTTGTTCTTGTTGGTGTGGTGAATAACTTGGCCCTCATTGATCCCTAGACATCTGTAGGGTTGTTCCTGTTGGCGTGGTGAATATCTTGGCCCTTATATCCCAAGTTATCTGTAGAGTTGTTCCTGTTGGTGTGGTGAATACCTTGGCCCTCATTGATCCCTAGATATCTGTAGGGTTGTTCCTGTTGGTGTCGTAAATACCTTGGCCGTCATAGATCCCTAGTTATCTGTAGTGTTGTTCATGTTGGCGTGGTGAATATCTTGGCCCTCATTGATCCCTAGATATCTGTAGTGTTGTTAATGGTGGCATGGTGAATACCTTGGCCTCATTGATCCCTTGTTATCTGTAGGGTTATTCATGTTGGGGTGGTGAATACCTTGGCCCTCATTGATCCCTAATTATCTGTAGGGTTGATCATGTTGGTGTGGTGAATACCTTGGCCTTCCTTGATCCCTAGATATCTGTAGTGTTGTTCTTGTTGGTGTGGTAAATACCTAGACCTTCATTGATCCCTAGATATCTGTAGGCGGGGTCCTGTTGGTGTGTGAATACCTTGGCCTTCATTGATCCCTAGATATCTGTAGGGTTGTTCATGTTGGTGAGGTGAATATCTTGGCCCTCATTGATCCCTAGATATTTGTAGGGTTGTTCATGTTGGTGTGGTGAATACCTAGACCTTCATTGATCCCTAGTTATCTGTAGGGTTGTTCTTGTTGGTGTGGTGAATAACTTGGCCTTCCTTGATCCCTAGTTATCTGTAGGGTTGTTCCTGTTGGTGTGGTGAATACCTTGGCCTTCCTTGATCCCTAGTTATCTGTAGGGTTGTTCTTGTTGGTGTTGTGAATACCTTGGCCCTCATTGATCCCTAGATATTTGTAGGGTTGTTCATGTTGGTGTGGTGAATACCTAGACCTTCATTGATCCCTAGTTATCTGTAGGGTTGTTCTTGTTGGTGTTGAGAATACATTGGCCCTCATTGATCCCTAGTTATCTGTAGGGTTGTTAGAGTTGGTGTGGTGAATAGGTTGGCCTCCATTGATCCCGAGTTATCTGTAGGGTTGTTCATGTTGGTGTGGTGAATACCTTGGCCCTCATTGATCCCTAGTTATCTGTAGGGTTGTTCTTGTTGGTGTGGTGAATACCTTGACCTTCATTGATCCCTAGTTATCTGTAGGGTTGTTCTTGTTGGTGTGGTGAATACCTTGGCCCTCATTGATCCTTAGATATCTGTAGGGTTGTTCATGTTGGTGTGGTGAATAACTTGGCCCTCATTGATCCCTAGATATCTGTAGGGTAGTTCATGTTGGTGTGGTGAATACCTTGGCCCTCATTGATCCCTAGATATCTGTAGGGTTATTCCTGTTGGCATGGTGAATAACATGGCCCTCATTGATCCCTAGTTATCTGTATGTTGTTCCTGTTGGCGTGGTAAATAACTTGGCCCTCATTGATCCCTAGTTATCTGTAGGGTTGTTCTTGTTGGTGTGGTGAATAACTTGGCCCTCATTGATCCATAGTTATCTGTAGTGTTGTTCTTGTTGGTGTGGTGAATAACTTGGCCTTCATTGATCCCTAGTTATCTGTAGGGTTGTTCCTGTTGGTGTGGTGAATACCTTGGCCTTCCTTGATCCATAGTTATCTTTAGGGTTGTTCTTGTTGGTGTGGTGTATACCTTGGCCTTCCTTGATCCCTAGTTATCTGTAGGGTTGTTTATGTTGGTGTAGTGAATAACTTGGCCGTCATTGATCCCTAGTTGTAAGTACGGTTGTTCATGTTGGTGTGGTGAATACCTTGGCCTTCCTTGAGCCCTAGTTATCTGTAGGGTTGTTCATGTTGGTGTGGTGAATACATTGGCCTTCATTGATCCCTAGATATCTGTAGTGTTGTTCTTGTTGGCGTGGTGAATACCTTGGCCCTCATTGATCCCTAGTTATCTGTAGGGTTGTTCTTGTTGGCGTGGTGAATACCTTGGCCCTCATTGATCCCTAGATATCTGTAGGGGTGTTCTTGTTGGTGTGGTGAATACCTTGGCCCTCATTGATCCCTAGTTATCTGTAGGGTTGTTCTTGTTGGTGTGGTGAATACTTTGGCCCTCATTGATCCCTAAATATTTGTAGTGTTGTTCTTGTTGGCGTGGTGAATATCTTGGCCCTCATTGATCCCTAGATATATGGAGGGTTTTTCATGTTGGCGTGGTGAATACCTTGGCCTTCCTTGATCCCTAGTTATCTGTAGGGTTGTTCTTGTTGGTGTGGTGAATAACTTGGCCCTCATTGATCCCTAGACATCTGTAGGGTTGTTCCTGTTGGCGTGGTGAATATCTTGGCCCTTATATCCCAAGTTATCTGTAGAGTTGTTCCTGTTGGTGTGGTGAATACCTTGGCCCTCATTGATCCCTAGATATCTGTAGGGTTGTTCCTGTTGGTGTCGTAAATACCTTGGCCGTCATAGATCCCTAGTTATCTGTAGTGTTGTTCATGTTGGCGTGGTGAATATCTTGGCCCTCATTGATCCCTAGATATCTGTAGTGTTGTTAATGGTGGCATGGTGAATACCTTGGCCTCATTGATCCCTTGTTATCTGTAGGGTTATTCATGTTGGGGTGGTGAATACCTTGGCCCTCATTGATCCCTAATTATCTGTAGGGTTGATCATGTTGGTGTGGTGAATACCTTGGCCTTCCTTGATCCCTAGATATCTGTAGTGTTGTTCTTGTTGGTGTGGTAAATACCTAGACCTTCATTGATCCCTAGATATCTGTAGGCGGGGTCCTGTTGGTGTGTGAATACCTTGGCCTTCATTGATCCCTAGATATCTGTAGGGTTGTTCATGTTGGTGAGGTGAATATCTTGGCCCTCATTGATCCCTAGATATTTGTAGGGTTGTTCATGTTGGTGTGGTGAATACCTAGACCTTCATTGATCCCTAGTTATCTGTAGGGTTGTTCTTGTTGGTGTGGTGAATAACTTGGCCTTCCTTGATCCCTAGTTATCTGTAGGGTTGTTCCTGTTGGTGTGGTGAATACCTTGGCCTTCCTTGATCCCTAGTTATCTGTAGGGTTGTTCTTGTTGGTGTTGTGAATACCTTGGCCCTCATTGATCCCTAGATATTTGTAGGGTTGTTCATGTTGGTGTGGTGAATACCTAGACCTTCATTGATCCCTAGTTATCTGTAGGGTTGTTCTTGTTGGTGTTGAGAATACATTGGCCCTCATTGATCCCTAGTTATCTGTAGGGTTGTTAGAGTTGGTGTGGTGAATAGGTTGGCCTCCATTGATCCCGAGTTATCTGTAGGGTTGTTCATGTTGGTGTGGTGAATACCTTGGCCCTCATTGATCCCTAGTTATCTGTAGGGTTGTTCTTGTTGGTGTGGTGAATACCTTGACCTTCATTGATCCCTAGTTATCTGTAGGGTTGTTCTTGTTGGTGTGGTGAATACCTTGGCCCTCATTGATCCTTAGATATCTGTAGGGTTGTTCATGTTGGTGTGGTGAATAACTTGGCCCTCATTGATCCCTAGATATCTGTAGGGTAGTTCATGTTGGTGTGGTGAATACCTTGGCCCTCATTGATCCCTAGATATCTGTAGGGTTATTCCTGTTGGCATGGTGAATAACATGGCCCTCATTGATCCCTAGTTATCTGTATGTTGTTCCTGTTGGCGTGGTAAATAACTTGGCCCTCATTGATCCCTAGTTATCTGTAGGGTTGTTCTTGTTGGTGTGGTGAATAACTTGGCCCTCATTGATCCATAGTTATCTGTAGTGTTGTTCTTGTTGGTGTGGTGAATAACTTGGCCTTCATTGATCCCTAGTTATCTGTAGGGTTGTTCCTGTTGGTGTGGTGAATACCTTGGCCTTCCTTGATCCATAGTTATCTTTAGGGTTGTTCTTGTTGGTGTGGTGTATACCTTGGCCTTCCTTGATCCCTAGTTATCTGTAGGGTTGTTTATGTTGGTGTAGTGAATAACTTGGCCGTCATTGATCCCTAGTTGTAAGTACGGTTGTTCATGTTGGTGTGGTGAATACCTTGGCCTTCCTTGAGCCCTAGTTATCTGTAGGGTTGTTCATGTTGGTGTGGTGAATACATTGGCCTTCATTGATCCCTAGATATCTGTAGTGTTGTTCTTGTTGGCGTGGTGAATACCTTGGCCCTCATTGATCCCTAGTTATCTGTAGGGTTGTTCTTGTTGGCGTGGTGAATACCTTGGCCCTCATTGATCCCTAGATATCTGTAGTGTTGTTCATGTTGGTGTGGTAAATACCTTGGCCCTCATTGATCCCTAGATATCTGTAGGGTTGTTCTTGTTGGTGTGGTGAATACCTTGGCCCTCATTGATCCCTTGTTATCTGTAGGGTTGTTCCTGTTGGTGTGGTGAATACCTTGGCCCTCATTGACCCCTAGTTATCTGTAGGGTCGTTCATGTTGGTGTGGTGAATACCTTCGCCTTCCTTGATCCCTAGATATCTGTAGTGTTGTTCATGTTGGTGTGGTGAATACCTTGGCCTTCCTTGATCCCTAGTTATCTGTAGGGTTGTTCATGTTGGTGTGGTGAATACCTTGGCCCTCATTGATCCCTAGTTATCTGTAGTGTTGTTCATGTTGGTGTGCTGAATACCTTGGCTTTCCTTGATCCCTAGTTATCTGTAGGGTTGTTCATGTTGGTGTGGTGAATACCTTGGCCCTCATTGATCCCTGTTATCTGTAGGGTTGTTCATGTTGGTGTGGTGAATACCTTGACCTTCCTTGATCCCTAGATATCTGTAGGGTTGTTCTTGTTGGTGTGGTGAATATCTTGGCCCTCATTGATCCCTAGTTATCTGTAGTGTTGTTCATGTTTGTGTGATGTATACCTTGGCCTTCCTTGATCCCTAGTTATCTTTAGGGTTGTTCATGTTGGTGTGGTGAATACCTTGGCCTTCATTGATCCCTAGTTATCTGTAGGGTTGTGCCTGTTGGTGTGGTGAATACCTTGACCTTCATTGATCCCTAGTTTTCTGAAGGGCTGTTCTTGTTGGTGTGGTGAATACCTTGGCCTTCAGTGATCCCTAGATATCTCTAGGGTTGTTCATGTTGGTGTGGTGAATACCTTGACCTTCATTGATCCCTAGATATCTGTAGGGTTGTTCTTGTTGGTGTGGTGAATACCTTGGCCTTCATTGATCCCTAGATATCTGTAGGCTTGTTCATGTTGGTGTGGTGAATACCTTGACCTTCATTGATCCCTAGATTTCTGTAGGGTTGTTCTTGTTGGTGTGGTGAATACCTTGGCCCTCATTGATCCCTTGTTATCTGTAGGGTTGTTCCTGTTGGTGTGGTGAATACCTTGGCCCTCATTGATCCCTAGTTATCTGTAGGGTTGTTCCTGTTGGTGTCGTAAATATCTTGGCCGTCATAGATCCCTAGTTATCTGTAGTGTTGTTCATGTTGGCGTGGTGAATATCTTGGCCCTCATTGATCCCTAATTATCTGTAGGGTTGATCATGTTGGTGTGGTGAATACCTTGGCCTTCCTTGATCCCTAGATATCTGTAGTGTTGTTCTTGTTGGTGTGGTGAATACCTAGACCTTCATTGATCCCTAGATATCTGTAGGCGGGGTCCTGTTGGTGTGTGAATACCTTGGCCTTCATTGATCCCTAGATATCTGTAGGGTTGTTCATGTTGGTGAGGTGAATATCTTGGCCCTCATTGATCCCTAGATATCTGTAGGGTTGTTCATGTTGGTGTGGTGAATACCTAGACCTTCATTGATCCCTAGTTATCTGTAGGGTTGTTCTTGTTGGTGTGGTGAATAACTTGGCCTTCCTTGATCCCTAGTTATCTGTAGGGTTGTTCCTGTTGGTGTGGTGAATACCTTGGCCTTCCTTGATCCCTAGTTATCTGTAGGGTTGTTCTTGTTGGTGTTGTGAATACCTTGGCCCTCATTGATCCCTAGATATTTGTAGGGTTGTTCATGTTGGTGTGGTGAATACCTAGACCTTCATTGATCCCTAGTTATCTGTAGGGTTGTTCTTGTTGGAGTTGAGAATACATTGGCCCTCATTGATCCCTAGTTATCTGTAGGGTTGTTAGAGTTGGTGTGGTGAATAGGTTGGCCTCCATTGATCCCGAGTTATCTGTAGGGTTGTTCATGTTGGTGTGGTGAATACCTTGGCCCTCATTGATCCCTAGTTATCTGTAGGGTTGTTCTTGTTGGTGTGGTGAATACCTTGACCTTCATTGATCCCTAGTTATCTGTAGGGTTGTTCTTGTTGGTGTGGTGAATACCTTGGCCCTCATTGATCCTTAGATATCTGTAGGGTTGTTCATGTTGGTGTGGTGAATAACTTGGCACTTATTGATCCCTAGATATCTGTAGGGTAGTTCATGTTGGTGTGGTGAATACCTTGACCCTCATTGATCCCTAGATATCTGTAGGGTTATTCCTGTTGGCATGGTGAATAACATGGCCCTCATTGATCCCTAGTTATCTGTATGTTGTTCCTGTTGGCGTGGTAAATAACTTGGCCCTCATTGATCCCTAGTTATCTGTAGGGTTGTTCTTGTTGGTGTGGTGAATAACTTGGCCCTCATTGATCCATAGTTATCTGTAGTGTTGTTCTTGTTGGTGTGGTGAATAACTTGGCCTTCATTGATCCCTAGTTATCTGTAGGGTTGTTCCTGTTGGTGTGGTGAATACCTTGGCCTTCCTTGATCCATAGTTATCTTTAGGGTTGTTCTTGTTGGTGTGGTGTATACCTTGGCCTTCCTTGATCCCTAGTTATCTGTAGGGTTGTTTATGTTGGTGTAGTGAATAACTTGGCCCTCATTGATCCCTAGTTGTAAGTACGGTTGTTCATGTTGGTGTGGTGAATACCTTGGCCTTCCTTGAGCCCTAGTTATCTGTAGGGATGTTCATGTTGGTGTGGTGAATACATTGGCCTTCATTGATCCCTAGATATCTGTAGTGTTGTTCTTGTTGGCGTGGTGAATACCTTGGCCCTCATTGATCCCTAGTTATCTGTAGGGTTGTTCTTGTTGGCGTGGTGAATACCTTGGCCCTCATTGATCCCTAGATATCTGTAGTGTTGTTCATGTTGGTGTGGTAAATACCTTGGCCCTCATTGATCCCCTGATATCTGTAGGGTTGTTCATGTTGGTGTGGTGAATACCTTGGCCTTCATTGATCCCTAGTTACCTGTAGGGGTGTTCATGTTGGTGTGGTGAATACCTTGGCCTTCATTGATCCCTAGATATCTGTAGGGTTGTTCATGTTGTTGTGGTGAATACCTTGACCTTCATTGATCCCTAGTTATCTGTAGGGTTGTTCTTGTTGGTGTGGTGAATACCTTGGCCTTCAGTGATCCCTACATATCTGTAGGGTTGTTCATGTTGGTGTGGTTAATACCTTGACCTTCATTGATCCCTAGATATCTGTAGGGTTGTTCTTGTTGCTGTGGTGAATACCTTGGCCTTCATTGATCCCTAGATATCTGTAGGGTTGTTCATGTTGGTGTGGTGAATACCTTGACCTTCATTGATCCCTAGATATCTGTAGGGTTGTTCTTGTTGGTGTGGTGAATACCTTGGCCCTCATTGATCCCTTGTTATCTGTAGGGTTGTTCCTGTTGGTGTGGTGAATACCTTGGCCCTCATTGACCCCTAGTTATCTGTAGGGTCGTTCATGTTGGTGTGGTGAATACCTTCGCCTTCCTTGATCCCTAGATATCTGTAGTGTTGTTCATGTTGGTGTGGTGAATACCTTGGCCTTCCTTGATCCCTAGTTATCTGTAGGGTTGTTCATGTTGGTGTGGTGAATACCTTGGCCCTCATTGATCCCTAGTTATCTGTAGGGTTGTTCATGTTGGTGTGCTGAATACCTTGGCTTTCCTTGATCCCTAGTTATCTGTAGGGTTGTTCATGTTGGTGTGATGAATACCTTGGCCCTCATTGATCCCTGTTATCTGTAGGGTTGTTCATGTTGGTGTGGTGAATACCTTGACCTTCCTTGATCCCTAGATATCTGTAGGGTTGTTCTTGTTGGTGTGGTGAATATCTTGGCCCTCATTGATCCCTAGTTATCTGTAGTGTTGTTCATGTTTGTGTGATGTATACCTTGGCCTTCCTTGATCCCTAGTTATCTTTAGGGTTGTTCATGTTGGTGTGGTGAATACCTTGGCCTTCATTGATCCCTAGTTATCTGTAGGGTTGTGCCTGTTGGTGTGGTGAATACCATGACCTTCATTGATCCCTAGTTTTCTGAAGGGCTGTTCTTGTTGGTGTGGTGAATACCTTGGCCTTCAGTGATCCCTAGATATCTCTAGGGTTGTTCATGTTGGTGTGGTGAATACCTTGACCTTCATTGATCCCTAGATATCTGTAGGGTTGTTCTTGTTGGTGTGGTGAATACCTTGGCCTTCATTGATCCCTAGATATCTGTAGGGTTGTTCCTGTTGGTGTGGTGAATACCTTGGCCCTCATTGATCCCTAGTTATCTGTAGGGTTGTTCCTGTTGGTGTCGTAAATACCTTGGCCGTCATAGATCCCTAGTTATCTGTAGTGTTGTTCATGTTGGCGTGGTGAATATCTTGGCCCTCATTGATCCCTAATTATCTGTAGGGTTGATCATGTTGGTGTGGTGAATACCTTGGCCTTCCTTGATCCCTAGATATCTGTAGTGTTGTTCTTGTTGGTGTGGTGAATACCTAGACCTTCATTGATCCCTAGATATCTGTAGGCGGGGTCCTGTTGGTGTGTGAATACCTTGGCCTTCATTGATCCCTAGATATCTGTAGGGTTGTTCATGTTGGTGAGGTGAATATCTTGGCCCTCATTGATCCCTAGATATTTGTAGGGTTGTTCATGTTGGTGTGGTGAATACCTAGACCTTCATTGATCCCTAGTTATCTGTAGGGTTGTTCTTGTTGGTGTGGTGAATAACTTGGCCTTCCTTGATCCCTAGTTATCTGTAGGGTTGTTCCTGTTGGTGTGGTGAATACCTTGGCCTTCCTTGATCCCTAGTTATCTGTAGGGTTGTTCGTGTTGGTGTTGTGAATAACTTGGCCCTCATTGATCCCTAGATATTTGTAGGGTTGTTCATGTTGGTGTGGTGAATACCTAGACCTTCATTGATCCCTAGTTATCTGTAGGGTTGTTCTTGTTGGTGTTGAGAATACATTGGCCCTCATTGATCCCTAGTTATCTGTAGGGTTGTGCCTGTTGGTGTCGTAAATACCTTGGCCGTCATAGATCCCTAGTTATCTGTAGTGTTGTTCATGTTGGCGTGGTGAATATCTTGGCCCTCATTGATCCCTAATTATCTGTAGGGTTGATCATGTTGATGTGGTGAATACCTTGGCCTTCCTTGATCCCTAGATATCTGTAGTGTTGTTCTTGTTGGTGTGGTGAATACCTAGACCTTCATTGATCCCTAGATATCTGTAGGCGGGGTCCTGTTGGTGTGTGAATACCTTGGCCTTCATTGATCCCTAGATATCTGTAGGGTTGTTCATGTTGGTGAGGTGAATATCTTGGCCCTCATTGATCCCTAGATATTTGTAGGGTTGTTCATGTTGGTGTGGTGAATACCTAGACCTTCATTGATCCCTAGTTATCTGTAGGGTTGTTCTTGTTGGTGTGGTGAATAACTTGGCCTTCCTTGATCCCTAGTTATCTGTAGGGTTGTTCCTGTTGGTGTGGTGAATACCTTGGCCTTCCTTGATCCCTAGTTATCTGTAGGGTTGTTCATGTTGGTGTTGTGAATAACTTGGCCCTCATTGATCCCTAGATATTTGTAGGGTTGTTCATGTTGGTGAGGTGAATACCTAGACCTTCATTGATCCCTAGTTATCTGTAGGGTTGTTCTTGTTGGTGTTGAGAATACATTGGCCCTCATTGATCCCTAGTTATCTGTAGGGTTGTTAGAGTTGGTGTGGTGAATAGGTTGGCCTCCATTGATCCCGAGTTATCTGTAGGGTTGTTCATGTTGGTGTGGTGAATACCTTGGCCCTCTTTGATCCCTAGTTATCTGTAGGGTTGTTCTTGTTGGTGTGGTGAATACCTTGACCTTCATTGATCCCTAGTTATCTGTAGGGTTGTTCTTGTTGGTGTGGTGAATACCTTGGCCCTCATTGATCCCTAGATATCTGTAGGGTTGTTCATGTTGGTGTGGTGAATAACTTGGCACTCATTGATCCCTAGATATCTGTAGGGTAGTTCATGTTGGTGTGGTGAATACCTTAGCCCTCATTGATCCCTAGATATCTGTAGGGTTATTCCAGTTGGCATGGTGAATAACATGGCCCTCATTGATCCCTAGTTATCTGTATGTTGTTCCTGTTGGCGTGGTAAATAACTTGGCCCTCATTGATCCCTAGTTATCTGTAGGGTTGTTCTTGTTGGTGTGGTGAATAACTTGGCCCTCATTGATCCATAGTTATCTGTAGTGTTGTTCTTGTTGGTGTGGTGAATAACTTGGCCTTCATTGATCCCTAGTTATCTGTAGGGTTGTTCCTGTTGGTGTGGTGAATACCTTGGCCTTCCTTGATCCATAGTTATCTTTAGGGTTGTTCTTGTTGGTGTGGTGTATACCTTGGCCTTCCTTGATCCCTAGTTATCTGTAGGGTTGTTTATGTTGGTGTAGTGAATAACTTGGCCCTCATTGATCCCTAGTTGTAAGTACGGTTGTTCTTGTTGGTGTGGTGAATAACTTGGCCTTCATTGATCCCTAGATATCTGTAGGGTTGTTCATGTTGGTGTGGTGAATACGTTGGCCTTCCTTGAGCCCTAGTTATCTGTAGGGTTGTTCATGTTGGTGTGGTGAATACATTGGCCTTCATTGATCCCTAGATATCTGTAGTGTTGTTCTTGTTGGCGTGGTGAATACCTTGGCCCTCATTGATCCCTAGTTATCTGTAGGGTTGTTCTTGTTGGCGTGGTGAATACCTTGGCCCTCATTGATCCCTAGATATCTGTAGTGTTGTTCATGTTGGTGTGGTAAATACCTTGGCCCTCATTGATCCCCTGATATCTGTAGGGTTGTTCATGTTGGTGTGGTGAATACCTTGGCCTTCATTGATCCCTAGTTACCTGTAGGGGTGTTCATGTTGGTGTGGTGAATACCTTGGCCTTCATTGATCCCTAGATATCTGTAGGGTTGTTCATGTTGGTGTGGTGAATACCTTGACCTTCATTGATCCCTAGTTATCTGTAGGGTTGTTCTTGTTGGTGTGGTGAATACCTTGGCCTTCAGTGATCCCTACATATCTGTAGGGTTGTTCATGTTGGTGTGGTTAATACCTTGATCTTCATTGATCCCTAGATATCTGTAGGGTTGTTCTTGTTGCTGTGGTGAATACCTTGGCCTTCATTGATCCCTAGATATCTGTAGGGTTGTTCATGTTGGTGTGGTGAATACCTTGACCTTCATTGATCCCTAGATATCTGTAGGGTTGTTCTTGTTGGTGTGGTGAATACCTTGGCCCTCATTGATCCCTTGTTATCTGTAGGGTTGTTCCTGTTGGTGTGGTGAATACCTTGGCCCTCATTGACCCCTAGTTATCTGTAGGGTCGTTCATGTTGGTGTGGTGAATACCTTCGCCTTCCTTGATCCCTAGATATCTGTAGTGTTGTTCATGTTGGTGTGGTGAATACCTTGGCCTTCCTTGATCCCTAGTTATCTGTAGGGTTGTTCATGTTGGTGTGGTGAATACCTTGGCCCTCATTGATCCCTAGTTATCTGTAGTGTTGTTCATGTTGGTGTGCTGAATACCTTGGCTTTCCTTGATCCCTAGTTATCTGTAGGGTTGTTCATGTTGGTGTGGTGAATACCTTGGCCCTCATTGATCCCTGTTATCTGTAGGGTTGTTCATGTTGGTGTGGTGAATACTTTGACCTTCCTTGATCCCTAGATATCTGTAGGGTTGTTCTTGTTGGTGTGGTGAATATCTTGGCCCTCATTGATCCCTAGTTATCTGTAGTGTTGTTCATGTTTGTGTGATGTATACCTTGACCTTCCTTGATCCCTAGTTATATTTAGGGTTGTTCATGTTGGTGTGGTGAATACCTTGGCCTTCATTGATCCCTAGTTATCTGTAGGGTTGTGCCTGTTGGTGTGGTGAATACCTTGACCTTCATTGATCCCTAGTTTTCTGAAGGGCTGTTCTTGTTGGTGTGGTGAATACCTTGGCCTTCAGTGATCCCTAGATATCTGTAGGGTTGTTCTTGTTGGTGTGGTGAATACCTTGGCCTTCATTGATCCCTAGATATCTGTAGGGTTGTTCATGTTGGTGTGGTGAATACCTTGACCTTCATTGATCCCTAGATTTCTGTAGGGTTGTTCTTGTTGGTGTGGTGAATACCTTGGCCCTCATTGATCCCTTGTTATCTGTAGGGTTGTTCCTCTTGGTGTGGTGAATACCTTGGCCCTCATTGATCCCTAGTTATCTGTAGGGTTGTTCCTGTTGGCGTGGTGAATAACTTGGCCTTCATTGATCCCTAGATATCTTTAGGGGTGTTCTTGTTGGTGTGGTGAATACCTTGGCCTTCATTGATCCCTAGATATCTGTAGCGTTGTTCATATTGGTGTGGTGAATAGCTTGGCCCTCATTGATCCCTAGTTATCTGTAGAGGTGTTCATGTTGGTGTGGTGAATACCTTGGCCCTCATTAATCCCTAAATATCTGTAGGGTTGTTCTTGTTGGTGTGATGAATACCTTGGCCTTCCTTGACCCTAGTTGTCTGTAGGGTTGTTCTTGGTGAGGTGAATACCTTGGCCTTCATTGGTCCCTAGTTATCTGTAGGGTTGTTCCTGTTGGCGTGGTGAATAACTTGGCCTTCATTGATCCTAGATATCTTTAGGGGTGTTCTTGTTGGCGTGGTGAATACCTTGGCCCTCATTGATCCCTAGATATCTGTAGTGTTGTTCATGTTGGCGTGGTGAATACCTTGTCCTTCATTGATCCCTAGTTATCTGTAGGGTTGTTCTTGATGGTGTGTTGAATACCTTGGCCTTCCTTGATCCCTAGTTACCTGTAGGGTTGTTCTTCTTGGCGTGTTGAATATCTTGGCCCTCATTGATCCCTAGATATCTGTAGGGTTTTTCATGTTGGCATGGTGAATACCTTGGCCCTCATTGATCCCCTGATATCTGTAGGGTTGTTCATGTTAGTGTGGTGAATACCTTGGCCCTCATTGATCCCTTGTTATCTGTAGGGTTGTTCCTGTTGGTGTGGTGAATACCTTGGCCCTCATTGATCCCTAGATATCTGTAGGGTTGTTCATGTTGGTGGGGTGAATACCTTGGCCTTCCTTGATCCCTAGATATCTGTAGTGTTGTTCATGTTGGTGTGGTGAATACCTTGGCCTTCCTTGATCCCTAGTTATCTGTAGGGTTGTTCATGTTGGTGTGGTGAATACCTTGGCCATCCTTGATCCCTAGTTATCTGTAGGGTTGTTCATGTTGGTGTGGTGAATATCTCGGTCTTCATTGATCCCTAGATAACTGTGGTGTTTTTCTTGTTTGTGTGGTGAATACCTTGGCCCTCATTGATCCCTAGATATCTGTAGGCTGGGTGTTGTTGGTGTGGTGAATACCTTGGCCTTCATTGATCCCTAGATATCTGTAGGGTTGTTCATGTTGGTGAGGTGAATATCTTGGCCCTCATTGATCCCTAGATATTTGTAGGGTTGTTCATGTTGGTGTGGTGAATACCTAGACCTTCATTGATCCCTAGTTATCTGTAGGGTTGTTCTTGTTGGTGTGGTGAATACCTTGGCCCTCATTGATCACTGGTTATCTGTAGGGTGGTTCATGTTGGTGTGGTGAATAGGTTGGCCTCCATTGATCCCTAGTTATCTGTAGGGTTGTTCATGTTGGTGTGGTGAATACCTTGGCCCTCATTGATCCCTAGTTATCTGTAGGGTTGTTCTTGTTGGTGTGGGGAATACCTTGACCTTCATTGATCCCTAGTTATCTGTAGGGTTGTTCTTGTTGGTGTGGTGAATACCTTGGCCCTCATTGTTCCTTAGATATCTGTAGGGTTGTTCATGTTGGTGTGGTGAATAACTTGGCCCTCATTGATCCCTAGATATCTGTAGGGTTATTCATGTTGGTGTGGTCAATACCTTTGCCTTCCTTGATCCCTAGATATCTGTAGGGTTATTCCTGTTGGCATGGTGAATAACATGGCCCTCATTGATCCCTAGTTATCTGTATGTTGTTCCTGTTGGCGTGGTAAATAAATTGGCGCTCATTGATCCCTAGATATCTGTAGGCTGGGTCCTGTTGGTGTGGTGAATACCTTGGCCCTCATTGATCCTAGATATCTGTAGGGTTGTTCTTGTTGGTGTGGTGAATACCTTGGCCCTCATTGATCCCTAGTTATCTGTAGGGTTGTTCATGTTGGTGTGGTGAATACCTTGGCCCTCATTGATCCCTAGTTATCTGTAGGGTTGTTCTTGTTGGTGTGGTGAATACCTTGACCTTCATTGATCCCTAGTTATCTGTAGGTTTGTTCTTGTTGGTGTGGTGAATACCTTGGCCCTCATTGATCCTTAGATATCTGTAGGGTTGTTCATGTTGGTGTGGTGAATAACTTGGCCCTCATTGATCCCTAGATATCTGTAGGGTTGTTCTTGTTGGTGTGGTGAATACGTTGGCCTTCATTGATCCCTAGATATCTGTAGGGTTGTTCATGTTGGTGTGGTGAATACCTTGACCTTCATTGATCCCTAGATTTCTGTAGGGTTGTTCTTGTTGGTGTGGTGAATACCTTGGCCCTCATTGATCCCTTGTTATCTGTAGGGTTGTTCCTGTTGGAGTGGTGAATACCTTGGCCCTCATTGATCCCTAGTTATCTGTAGCGTTGTTAATGTTGGTGTGGTGAATACCTTGGCCTTCATTGATCCCTAGATATCTGTAGTGTTGTTCATGTTGGTGTGGTGAATACCTTGGCCTTCCTTGATCCCTAGTTATCTGTAGGGTTGTTCATGTTGGTGTGGTAAATACTTTGGCCTTCATTGGTCCCTAGTTATCTGTAGGGTTGTTCCTGTTGGCGTGGTGAATAACTTGGCCTTCATTGATCCTAGATATCTTTAGGGGTGTTCTTGTTGGTGTGGTGAATACCTTGGCCCTCATAGATCCCTAGTTATCTGTAGGGTTGTTCTTGTTGGCGTGGTGAATACCTTGGCCCTCATTGATCCCTAGATATCTGTAGTGTTGTTCATGTTGGCGTGGTGAATACCTTGTCCTTCATTGATCCCTAGTTATCTGTAGGGTTGTTCTTGATGGTGTGTTGAATACCTTGGCCTTCCTTGATCCCTAGTTACCTGTAGGGTTGTTCTTCTTGGCGTGTTGAATATCTTGGCCCTCATTGATCCCTAGATATCTGTAGGGTTTTTCATGTTGGCATGGTGAATACCTTGGCCCTCATTGTTCCCCTGATATCTGTAGGGTTGTTCATGTTAGTGTGGTGAATACCTTGGCCCTCATTGATCCCTACATATCTGTAGGGTTGTTCCTGTTGGTGTGGTGAATACCTTGGCCCTCATTGATCCCTAGATATCTGTAGGGTTGTTCATGTTGGTGGGGTGAATACCTTGGCCTTCCTTGATCCCTAGATATCTGTAGTGTTGTTCATGTTGGTGTGGTGAATACCTTGGCCTTCCTTGATCCCTAGTTATCTGTAGGGTTGTTCATGTTGGTGTGGTGAATACCTTGGCCATCCTTGATCCCTAGTTATCTGTAGGGTTGTTCATGTTGGTGTGGTGAATACCTCGGTCTTCATTGATCCCTAGATATCTGTGGTGTTTTTCTTGTTTGTGTGGTGAATCCCTTGGCCCTCAATGATTCCTAGATATCTGTAGGCTGGGTGTTGTTGGTGTGGTGAATACCTTGGCCTTCATTGATCCCTAGATATCTGTAGGGTTGTTCATGTTGGTGAGGTGAATATCTTGGCCCTCATTGATCCCTAGATATTTGTAGGGTTGTTCATGTTGGTGTGGTGAATACCTTGACCTTCATTGATCCCTAGATATCTGTAGGGTTGTTCTTGTTGGTGTGGTGAATACCTTGGCCCTCATTGATCCCTTGTTATCTGTAGGGTTGTTCCTGTTGGTGTGGTGAATACCTTGGCCCTCATTGACCCCTAGTTATCTGTAGGGTCGTTCATGTTTGTGTGGTGAATACCTTCGCCTTCCTTGATCCCTAGTTATCTGTAGGGTTGTTCATGTTGGTGTGGTGAATACCTTGGCCCTCATTGATCCCTAGTTATCTGTAGTGTTGTTCATGTTGGTGTGCTGAATACCTTGGCTTTCCTTGATCCCTAGTTATCTGTAGGGTTGTTCATGTTGGTGTGGTGAATACCTTGGCCCTCATTGATCCCTGTTATCTGTAGGGTTGTTCATGTTGGTGTGGTGAATACCTTGACCTTCCTTGATCCCTAGATATCTGTAGGGTTGTTCTTGTTGGTGTGGTGAATATCTTGGCCCTCATTGATCCCTAGTTATCTGTAGTGTTGTTCATGTTTGTGTGATGTATACCTTGGCCTTCCTTGATCCCTAGTTATCTTTAGGGTTGTTCATGTTGGTGTGGTGAATACCTTGGCCTTCATTGATCCCTAGTTATCTGTAGGGTTGTGCCTGTTGGTGTGGTGAATACCTTGACCTTCATTGATCCCTAGTTTTCTGAAGGGCTGTTCTTGTTGGTGTGGTGAATACCTTGGCCTTCAGTGATCCCTAGATATCTCTAGGGTTGTTCATGTTGGTGTGGTGAATACCTTGACCTTCATTGATCCCTAGATATCTGTAGGGTTGTTCTTGTTGGTGTGGTGAATACCTTGGCCTTCATTGATCCCTAGATATCTGTAGGGTTGTTCATGTTGGTGTGGTGAATACCTTGACCTTCATTGATCCCTAGATTTCTGTAGGGTTGTTCTTGTTGGTGTGGTGAATACCTTGGCCCTCATTGATCCCTTGTTATCTGTAGGGTTGTTCCTGTTGGTGTGGTGAATACCTTGGCCCTCATTGATCCCTAGTTATCTGTAGGGTTGTTAATGTTGGTGTAGTGAATACCTTGGCCTTCCTTGATCCCTAGATATCTGTAGTGTTGTTCATGTTGGTGTGGTGAATACCTTGGCCTTCCTTGATCCCTAGTTATCTGTAGGGTTGTTCATGTTGGTGTGGTGAATACTTTGGCCTTCATTGGTCCCTAGTTATCTGTAGGGTTGTTCCTGTTGGCGTGGTGAATAACTTGGCCTTCATTGATCCTAGATATCTTTAGGGGTGTTCTTGTTGGTGTGGTGAATACCTTGGCCCTCATAGATCCCTAGTTATCTGTAGGGTTGTTCTTGTTGGCGTGGTGAATACCTTGGCCCTCATTGATCCCTAGATATCTGTAGTGTTGTTCATGTTGGCGTGGTGAATACCTTGTCCTTCATTGATCCCTAGTTATCTGTAGGGTTGTTCTTGATGGTGTGTTGAATACCTTGGCCTTCCTTGATCCCTAGTTACCTGTAGGGTTGTTCTTCTTGGCGTGTTGAATATCTTGGCCCTCATTGATCCCTAGATATCTGTAGGGTTTTTCATGTTGGCATGGTGAATACCTTGGCCCTCATTGTTCCCCTGATATCTGTAGGGTTGTTCATGTTAGTGTGGTGAATACCTTGGCCCTCATTGATCCCTACATATCTGTAGGGTTGTTCCTGTTGGTGTGGTGAATACCTTGGCCCTCATTGATCCCTAGATATCTGTAGGGTTGTTCATGTTGGTGGGGTGAATACCTTGGCCTTCCTTGATCCCTAGATATCTGTAGTGTTGTTCATGTTGGTGTGGTGAATACCTTGGCCTTCCTTGATCCCTAGTTATCTGTAGGGTTGTTCATGTTGGTGTGGTGAATACCTTGGCCATCCTTGATCCCTAGTTATCTGTAGGGTTGTTCATGTTGGTGTGGTGAATACATCGGTCTTCATTGATCCCTAGATATCTGTGGTGTTTTTCTTGTTTGTGTGGTGAATCCCTTGGCCCTCAATGATCCCTAGATATCTGTAGGCTGGGTGTTGTTGGTGTGGTGAATACCTTGGCCTTCATTGATCCCTAGATATCTGTAGGGTTGTTCATGTTGGTGAGGTGAATATCTTGGCCCTCATTGATCCCTAGATATTTGTAGGGTTGTTCATGTTGGTGTGGTGAATACCTAGACCTTCATTGATCCCTAGTTATCTGTAGGGTTGTTCTTGTTGGTGTGGTGAATACCTTGGCCCTCATTGATCCCTAGTTATCTGTAGGGTTGTTCATGTTGGTGTGGTGAATAGGTTGGCCTCCATTGATCCCTAGTTATCTGTAGGGTTGTTCATGTTGGTGTGGTGAATACCTTGGCCCTCATTGATCCCTAGTTATCTGTAGGGTTGTTCTTGTTGGTGTGGGGAATACCTTGACCTTCATTGATCCCTAGTTATCTGTAGGGTTGTTCTTGTTGGTGTGGTGAATACCTTGGCTTTTATTGATCCTTAGATATCTGTAGGGTTGTTCATGTTGGTGTGGTGAATAACTTGGCCCTCATTGATCCCTAGATATCTGTAGGGTTGTTCATGTTGGTGTGGTGAATACCTTGGCCCTCATTTATCCTTAGATATCTGTAGGGTTGTTCATGTTGGTGTGGTGAATAACTTGGCCCTCATTGATCCCTAGATATCTGTAGGGTTATTCCTGTTGGCATGGTGAATAACATGGCCCTCATTGATCCCTAGTTATCTGTATGTTGTTCCTGTTGGCGTGGTAAATAAATTGGCGCTCATTGATCCCTAGTTATCTGTAGGGTTGTTCCTGTTGTTGTGGTGAATACCTTGGCCATCCTTGATCCCTAGTTATCTGTAGGGTTGTTCATGTTGGTGTGGTCAATACCTTGGCCTTCCTTGATCCCTAAATATCTGTAGGGTTGTTCATGTTGGTGTGGTGAATACCTTGGCCCTCATTGATCCCTAGATATCTGTGGTGTTTTTCTTGTTGGTGTGGTAAATACCTTGGCCCTCATTGATCCCTAGATATCTGTAGGCTGGGTCCTGTTGGTGTGGTGAATACCTTGGCCCTCATTGATCCCTAGATATTTGTAGGGTTGTTCATGTTGGTGTGGTGAATACCTAGACCTTCATTGATCCCTAGTTATCTGTAGGGTTGTTCTTGTTGGTGTGGTGAATACCTTGGCCCTCATTGATCCCTAGTTATCTGTAGGGTTGTTCATGTTGGTGTGGTGAATACCTTGGCCCTCATTGATTCCTAGTTTTCTGTAGGGTTGTTCTTGTTGGTGTGGTGAATACCTTGACCTTCATTGATCCCTAGTTATCTGTAGGGTTGTTCTTGTTGGTGTGGTGAATACCTTGGCCCTCATTGATCCTTTGATATCTGTAGGGTTGTTCATGTTGGTGTGGTGAATAACTTGGCCCTCATTGATCCCTAGATATCTGTAGGGTTGTTCTTGTTGGTGTGGTGAATACCTTGGCCTTCATTGATCCCTAGATATCTGTAGGGTTGTTCATGTTGGTGTGGTGAATACCTTGACCTTCATTGATCCCTAGATTTCTGTAGGGTTGTTCTTGTTGGTGTGGTGAATACCTTGGCCCTCATTGATCCCTTGTTATCTGTAGGGTTGTTCCTGTTGGTGTGGTGAATACCTTGGCCCTCATTGATCCCTAGTTATCTGTAGGGTTGTTAATGTTGGTGTGGTGAATACCTTGGCCTTCCTTGATCCCTAGATATCTGTAGTGTTGTTCATGTTGGTGTGGTGAATACCTTGGCCTTCCTTGATCCCTAGTTATCTGTAGGGTTGTTCATGTTGGTGTGGTGAATACTTTGGCCTTCATTGGTCCCTAGTTATCTGTAGGGTTGTTCCTGTTGGCGTGGTGAATAACTTGGCCTTCATTGATCCCTAGATATCTTTAGGAGTGTTCTTGTTGGTGTGGGGAATACCTTGGCCTTCATTGATCCCTAGATATCTGTAGCGTTGTTCATGTTGGTGTGGTGAATACCTTGGCTTTCCTTGATCCCTAGTTATCTGTAGGGTTGTTCCTGTTGGTGTGGTGAATACCTTGGCCTTCATTGATCCCTAGTTATCTGTAGAGGTGTTCATGTTGGTGTGGTGAATACCTTGGCCCTCATTGATCCCTAGTTATCTGTAGAGGTGTTCATGTTGGTGTGGTGAATACCTTGGCCCTCATTGATCCCTAAATATCTGTAGGGTTGTTCTTGTTGGTGTGATGAATACCTTGGCCTTCCTTGACCCTAGTTATCTGTAGGGTTGTTCTTGGTTTGGTGAATACCTTGGCCTTCATTGGTCCCTAGTTATCTGTAGGGTTGTTCCTGTTGGCGTGGTGAATAACTTGGCCTTCATTGATCCCTAGATATCTTTAGGGGTGTTCTTGTTGGCGTGGTGAATACCTTGGCCCTCATTGATCCCTAGATATCTGTAGTGTTGTTCATGTTGGCGTGGTGAATACCTTGTCCTTCATTGATCCCTAGTTATCTGTAGGGTTGTTCTTGATGGTGTGTTGAATACCTTGGCCTTCCTTGATCCCTAGTTACCTGTAGGGTTGTTCTTCTTGGCGTGTTGAATATCTTGGCCCTCATTGATCCCTAGATATCTGTAGGGTTTTTCATGTTGGCATGGTGAATACCTTGGCCCTCATTGATCCCCTGATATCTGTAGGGTTGTTCATGTTGGTGTGGTGAATACCTTGGCCCTCATTGATCCCTAGATATCTGTAGGGTTATTCATGTTGGTGGGGTGAATACCTTGGCCTTCCTTGATCCCTAGATATCTGTAGTGTTGTTCATGTTGGTGTGGTGAATACCTTGGCCTTCCTTGATCCCTAGTTATCTGTAGGGTTGTTCATGTTGGTGTGGTGAATACCTTGGCCTTCATTGATCCCTAGATATCTGTAGCGTTTTTCATGTTCGTGTGGTGAATAGCTTGGCCATCCTTGATCCTAGTTATCTGTAGGGTTGTTCATGTTGGTGTGGTGAATACCTCGGTCTTCATTGATCCCTAGATATCTGTGGTGTTTTTCTTGTTTGTGTGGTGAATACCTTGGCCCTCATTGATCCCTAGATATCTGTAGGCTGGGTCCTGTTGGTGTGGTGAATACCTTGGCCTTCATTGATCCCTAGATATCTGTAGGGTTGTTCATGTTGGTGAGGTGAATATCTTGGCCCTCATTGATTCATAGATATTTGTAGGGTTGTTCATGTTGGTGTGGTGAATACCTAGACCTTCATTGATCCCTAGTTATCTGTAGGGTTGTTCTTGTTGGTGTGGTGAATACCTTGGCCCTCATTGATCCCTAGTTATCTGTAGGGTTGTTCATGTTGGTGTGGTGAATAGGTTGGCCTCCATTGATCCCTAGTTATCTGTAGGGTTGTTCATGTTGGTGTGGTGAATACCTTGGCCCTCATTGATCCCTAGTTATCTGTAGGGTTGTTCTTGTTGGTGTGGGGAATACCTTGACCTTCATTGATCCCTAGTTATCTGTAGGGTTGTTCTTGTTGGTGTGGTGAATACCTTGGCCCTCATTGATCCTTAGATATCTGTAGGGTTGTTCATGTTGGTGTGGTGAATAACTTGGCCCTCATTGATCCCTAGATATCTGTAGGGTTGTTCATGTTGGTGTGGTGAATACCTTGGCCCTCATTGATCCTTAGATATCTGTAGGGTTGTTCATGTTGGTGTGGTGAATAACTTGGCCCTCATTGATCCCTTGATATCTGTAGGGTTATTCCTGTTGGCATGGTGAATAACATGGCCCTCATTGATCCCTAGTTATCTGTATGTTTTTCCTGTTGGCGTGGTAAATAACTTGGCCCTCATTGATCCCTAGTTATCTGTAGGGTTGTTCCTGTTGTTGTGGTGAATACCTTGGCCATCCTTGATCCCTAGTTATCTGTAGGGTTGTTCATGTTGGTGTGGTCAATACCTTGGCCTTCCTTGATCCCTAAATATCTGTAGGGTTGTTCATGTTGGTGTGGTGAATACCTCGGTCTTCATTGATCCCTAGATATCTGTGGTGTTTTTCTTGTTGGTGTGGTGAATACCTTGGCCCTCATTGATCCCTAGATATCTGTAGGCTGGGTCATGTTGGTGTGGTGAATACCTTGGCCCTCATTGATCCCTAGATATTTGTAGGGTTGTTCATGTTGGTGTGGTGAATACCTAGACCTTCATTGATCCCTAGTTATCTGTAGGGTTGTTCTTGTTGGTGTGGTGAATACCTTGGCCCTCATTGATCCCTAGTTATCCGTAGGGTTGTTCATGTTGGTGTGGTGAATAGGTTGGCCTCCATTGATCCATAGTTATCTGTAGGGTTGTTCATGTTGGTGTGGTGAATACCTTGGCCCTCATTGATCCCTAGTTATCTGTAGGGTTGTTCTTGTTGGTGTGGTGAATACCTTGACCTTCATTGATCCCTAGTTATCTGTAGGGTTGTTCTTGTTGGTGTGGTGAATACCTTGGCCCTCATTGATCCTTAGATATCTGTAGGGTTGTTCATGTTGGTGTGGTGAATAACTTGGCCCTCATTGATCCCTAGATATCTGTAGGGTTGTTCATGTTGGTGTGTTGAATACCTTGGCCCTCATTGATCCCTAGATATCTGTAGGGTTATTCCTGTTGGCATGGTGAATAACATGGCCCTCATTGATCCCTAGTTATCTGTATGTTGTTCCTGTTGGCGTGGTAAATAACTTGGCCCTCATTGATCCCTAGTTATCTGTAGGGTTGTTCCTGTTGTTGTGGTGAATACCTTGGCCATCCTTGATCCCTAGTTATCTGTAGGGTTGTTTATGTTGGCGTGGTGAATAACTTGGCCCTCATTGATCCCTAGTTAAATGTACGGCTGTTCATGTTGGTGTGGTGAATACATTGGCCTTCCTTGAGCCCTAGTTATCTGTAGGGTTGTTCATGTTTGTGTGGTGAATACCTTGGCCCTCATTGATCCCTAGATATCTGTAGTGTTGTTCTTGTTGGCGTGGTGAATACCTTGGCTCTCATTGATCCCTAGTTATCTGTAGGGTTGTTCTTGTTGGCGTGGTGAATACCTTGGCCCTCATTGATCCCTAGATATCTGTAGTGTTGTTCATGTTGGTGTGGTAAATATCTTGGCCCTCATTGATCCCCTGATATCTGTAGGGTTGTTCATGTTGGTGTGGTGAATACCTTGGCCTTCATTGATCCCTAGTTATCTGTAGGGGTGTTCATGTTGGTGTGGTGAATACCTTGGCCTTCATTGATCCCTAGATATCTGTAGGGTTGTTGATGTTGGTGTGGTGAATACCTTGACCTTCATTGATCCCTACTTATCTGTAGGGTTGTTCTTGTTGGTGTGGTGAATACCTTGGCCTTCATTGATCCCTAGATATCTGTAGGGTTGTTCATGTTGGTGTGGTGAATACCTTGACATTCATTGATCCCTAGATATCTGTAGGGTTGTTCTTGTTGGTGTGGTGAATACCTTGGCCCTCATTGATCCCTTGTTATCTGTAGGGTTGTTCCTGTTGGTGTGGTGAATACCTTGGCCCTCATTGATCCCTAGTTAGCTGAAGGGTTGTTCATGTTGGTGTGGTGAATACCTTGGCCTTCCTTGATCCCTAGTTATCTGTATGGTTGTTCATGTTGGTGTGGTGAATACCTTGGCCCTCATTGATCCCTAGTTATCTGTAGTGTTGTTCATGTTGGTGTGCTGAATACCTTGGCTTTCCTTGATCCCTAGTTATCTGTAGGGTTGTTCATGTTGGTGTGGTGAATACCTTGGCCCTCATTGATCCCCAGATATCTGTAGGGTTGTTCTTGTTGGTGTGGTGAATATCTTGGCCCTCATTGATCCCTAGTTATCTGTAGTGTTGTTCATGTTGGTGTGCTGAATACCTTGGCCTTCCTTGATCCCTAGTTATCTTTAGGGTTGTTCATGTTGGTGTGGTGAATACCTTGGCCTTCATTGATCCCTAGTTATCTGTAGGGTTGTGCCTGTTGGTGTGGTGAATACCTTGGCCTTCATTGATCCCTAGATATCTGTAGAGGTGTTCATGTTGGTGTGGTGAATACTTTGGCCCTCATTGGTCCCTAGTTATCTGTAGAGGTGTTCATGTTGGTGTGGTGAATACCTTGGCCCTCATTGATCCCTAAATATCTGTAGGGTTGTTCTTGTTGGTGTGATGAATACCTTGGCCTTCCTTGACCCTAGTTATCTGTAGGGTTGTTCTTGGTGTGGTGAATACCTTGGACGTCATTGGTCCCTAGTTATCTGTAGGGTTGTTCCTGTTGGCGTGGTGAATAACTTGGCCTTCAATAATCCCTAGATATCTTTAGGGGTGTTCTTGTTGGTGTGGTGAATACCTTGGCCCTCATAGATCCCTAGTTATCTGTAGGGTTGTTCTTGTTGGCATGGTGAATACCTTGGCCCTCATTGATCCCTAGATATCTGTAGTGTTGTTCATGTTGGCGTGGTGAATACCTTGGCCCTCATTGATCCCTAGTTATCTGTAGTGTTGTTCATGTTGGTGTGCTGAATACCTTGGCCTTCCTTGATCCCTATTTATTTTTAGGGTTGTTCATGTTGGTGTGGTGAATATCTTGTCCTTCATTGATCCCTAGTTATCTGTAGGGTTGTTCTTGATGGTGTGTTGAATACCTTGGCCTTCTTTGATCCCTAGTTACCTGTAGGGTTGTTCTTCTTGGCGTGTTGAATATCTTGGCCCTCATTGATCCCTAGATATCTGTAGGGTTTTTCATGTCGGCATGGTGAATACCTTGGCCCTCATTGAGCCCCTGATATCTGTAGGGTTGTTCATGTTGGTGTGGTGAATACCTTGGCTTTCCTTGATCCCTAGTTATCTGTAGGGTTGTTCATGTTGGTGTGGTGAATACCTTGGCCATCCTTGATCCCTAGATATCAGTAGTGTTGTTCATGTTGGTGTGGTAAATATCTTGACCTTCCTTGATCCCTAGTTATCTGTAGGGTTGTTCATGTTGGTTTGGTGAATACCTTGGCCTTCCTTGATCCCTAGTTATCTTTAGGGTTGTTCATGTTGGTGTGGTGAATACCTTGGCCTTCCTTGATCCCTAGTTATCTGTAGGGTTGTTCTTGGTGTGGTGAATACCTTGGCCTTCATTGGTCCCTAGTTATCTGTAGGGTTGTTCCTGTTGGCGTGGTGAATAACTTGGCCTTCATTGATCCCTAGATATCTTTAGGGGTGTTCTTGTTGGTGTGGTGAATACCTTGGCCTTCATTGATCCCTAGATATCTGTAGCGTTGTTCATGTTGGTGTGCTGAATACCTTGGCTTTCCTTGATCCCTAGTTATCTGTAGGGTTGTTCCTGTTGGTGTGGTGAATACCTTGGCCTTCATTGATCCCTAGTTATCTGTAGAGGTGTTCATGTTGGTGTGGTGAATACCTTGTCCCTCATTGATCCCTAGTTATCTGTAGAGGTGTTCATGTTGGTGTGGTGAATACCTTGGCCCTCATTGATCCCTAGTTATCTGTAGGGTTGTTCCTGTTGGCGTGGTGAATACCTTGTACTTCATTGATCCCTAGTTATCTGTAGGGTTGTTCATGTTGGTGTGGTGAATACCTTGGCCTTCATTGATCCCTAGTTATCTGTAGGGGTGTTAATGTTGGTGTGGTGCATACCTTGACCCTCATTGATCCCTAGATATCTGTAGGGTTGATCATGTTGGTCTGGTGAATACCTTGGCTTTCATTGATCCCTATTTATCTGTAGGGTTCTTCATGTTGGTGTGGTGCATACCTTGACCCTCATTGATCACTAGTTATCTGTAGGGTTCTTCATGTTGGTGTGTTGAATACCTTGGCCCTCATTGAACACTAGTTATCTGTAGAGTTCTTCATGTTGGTGTGGTGAATACCTTGACCCTCATTGATCACTAGTTATCTGTAGGGTTCTTCATGTTGGTGTGGTGCTATTTTTGGCCCTCATTGATCGCTAGTTATCTGTAGGGTTGTTCATTTAGGTGTGGTGAACACCTTGACTTTCCTTGATCCCTAGTTATCTGTAAGGTTCTTCATGTTGGTGTGGTGCATACCTTGGCCCTCATTGATCCCTAGTTATCTGTAGGGTTCTTCATGTTGGTGTGGTGAATACCTTGGCCATCCTTGATCCCTAGTTATCGGTATGGTTATTCATGTTGGTGTGGTGAATACCTTGGCCTTCCTTGATCCCTAGTTATCTGTAGAGGTGTTCATGTTGGTGTGGTGAATACCTTGGCCCTCATTGTTTCCCAGTTATCTGTAGGGTTGTTCATTTTGGTGTGGTGAATACCTTGGCTTTCCTTGATCCCTAGTTATCTGTAGGGTTGTTCATGTTGGTGTGTTGAATACCTTGGCCTTCCTTGATCCCTAGTTATCTTTAGGGTTGTTCTTGTTGGTGTGGTGTATACCTTGGTCTTCATTGATCGCTAGTTATCTGTAGGGTTGATCGTGTTGGTGTAGTGAATACCTTGGCCTTCCTTGATCCCTAGTTATCTGTAGGGTTGTTCTTGTTGGTGTGGTGTATACCTTGGCCTTCCTTGATCCCTAGTTATCTGTAGGGTTGTTCTTGTTGGTGTGGTGTGTACCTTGGCCTTCCTTGAACACTAGTTATCTGTAGGGTTCTTCATGTTGGTATGGTGCATACCTTGGCCCTCATTGATCCCTAGTTACCTGTAGGGTTCTTCATGTTGGTGTGGTGAATACCTTGACCCTCATTGATCACTAGTTATCTGTAGGTTTGTTCATTTTGGTGTGGTGAACACCTTGTCTTTCCTTGATCCCTAGTTATCTGTAAGGTCCTTCAATTTGGTGTGGTGCATACCTTGGCCCTCATTGATCCCTAGTTATCTGTAGGGTTCTGCATGTTGGTGTGGTGAATACCTTGGCCTTCCTTGATCCCTATTTATCTGTAGGGTTGTTCATTTTGGTGTGGTGAATACCTTCGCTTTCCTTGATCCCTAGTTATCTGTAGGGTTGTTCATGTTGGTGTGTTGAATACCTTGGCCTTCCTTGATCCCTAGTTATCTTTAGGGTTCTTCTTGTTGGTGTGGTGTATACCTTGGCCTTCCTTGATCTGTAGGGTTGTTCATGTTGATGTGTTGAATACCTTGGCCTTCCTTGATCCCTAGTTATCTGTAGTCTTGTTCATGTTGGTGTGGTGAATACCTTGGCCTTCCTTCATCCCTAGTTATCTGTAGGGTTGTTCTTGTTGGTGTGGTGTATACCTTGGCCTTAAGTGATCCCTAGTTATCTCTAGGGTTGTTCTTGTTCGTGTGGTGAATACCTTGGCCTTCATTGATCCCTAGATATCTGTAGGGTTGTTCTTGTTGGTGTGGTGTATACCTTGGCCTTAAGTGATCCCTAGTTATCTCTAGGGTTGTTCTTGTTGGTGTGGTGAATACCTTGGCCTTCCTTGATCCCTAATTATCTTTAGGGTTGTTCTTGTTGGTGTGGTGTATACCTTGGCCTTCCTTGATCTCTAGTTATCTGTAGGGTTGTTCTTGTTGGTGTGGTGTATACCTTGGCCTTCCTTGATCTCTAGTTATCTGTAGGGTTGTTCTTGTTGGTGTGGTGAACACCTTGGCCTTCCTTGATCCCTAGTTATCTTTAGGGTTGTTCTTGTTGGTGTGGTGTATACCATGGCCTTCCTTGATCCCTAGTTAACTGTAGGGTTGTTTTGTTGGTGTGGTGAATACCTTGGCGTTCCTTGATCCTTAGTTATCTGTAGGTTTGTTCTTGTTCGTGTGGTGAATACCTTGGCCTTCCTTGATCCCTAGATATCTGTGGTGTTGTTCTTGTTGGTGTGGTGAATACCTTGGCCTACATTGATCCCTAGATATCTGTAGGCGGGGTCCTGTTGGTGTGGTGAATACCTTGGCCTTCATTGATCCCTAGATATCTGTAGGGTTGTTCATGTTGGTGAGGTGAATATCTTGGCTCTCATTGATCCCTAGATATTTGTAGGGTTGTTCATGTTGGTGTGGTGAATACCTAGACCTACATTGATCCCTAGTTAACTGTAGGGTTGTTCTTGTTGGTGTGCTGAATACCTTGGCCCTCATTGATCCCTAGTTATCTGTAGCGTTGTTCATGTTGGTGTGGTGAATAGGTTGGCCTCCATTGATCCCTAGTGATCTGTAGAGTTGTTCTTGTTGGTGTGGTGCATACCTTGACTCTCATTGATCCCTAGTTATCTGTAGGGTTCTTCATGTTGGTGTGGTGAATACCTTGGCCTTCCTTGATCCCTAGTTATCGGTAGGGTTATTCATGTTGGTGTGGTGAATACTTGGCCTTCCTTGATCCCTACATATCTGTGGTGTTGTTCTTGTTGGTGTGGTGAATACCTTGGCCTACATTGATCCCTAGATATCTGTAGGCGGGGTCCTGTTGGTGTGGTGAATACCTTGGCCTTCATTGATCCCTAGATATCTGTAGGGTTGTTCATGTTGGTGAGGTGAATATCTTGGCCCTCATTGATCCCTAGAAATTTGTAGGGTTGTTTATGTTGGTATGGTGAATACCTAGACCTTCATTGATCCCTAGTTATCTGTAGGGTTGTTCTTGTTGGTGTGGTGAATACCTTGGCCCTCATTGATCCCTACTTATCTGTAGGGTTGTTCATGTTGGTGTGGTGAATAGGTTGGGCTCCAATGATGCCTAGTGATCTGTAGAGTTGTTCTTGTTGGTGTGGTGAATAGCTTGGCCCTCATTGATCCCTAGATATCTGTAGGGTTGTTCATGTTGGTGTGGTGAATACCTTGGCCCTCATTGATCCCTAGATATCTGTAGGGTTGTTCAGGTTGGTGTGGTGAATACCTTGTCCCTCATTGATCCCTAGTTATCTGTAGTGTTGTTCCTGTTGGCGTGGTGAATAACTTGGCCCTCATTGATCCCTAGTTATCTGTAGGGTTGTTCCTGTTGGCGTGCTGAATACCTTGGCCTTCATTGATCCCTAGATATCTGTAGTGTTGGTCTTGTTGGCGTTGTGAATACCTTTCCCTCATTGATCCCTAGATATCTGTAGAGTTGTTCATGTTTGAGTGGTGAATACCTTGGCCATCATTGATCCCTAGTTATCTATAGGGTTGTTTTTGTTGGTGTGGTGAATACTTTGGCCCTCATTGATCCCTAGATATTTGTAGTGTTGTTCTTGTTGGTATGGTGAATACCCTGGCCTTCCTTGATCCCTAGTTATCTCTAGGGTTGTTCTTGTTGGTGTGGCGAATATCTTGGCCCTCATTGAACCCTAGATATCTGTAGGGATGTTCCTGTTGGCGTGGTGAATACCTTCGCCCTTATATCCCTAGTTATCTGTAGAGTTGTTCCTGTTGGTGTGGTGAATATCTTGGCCTTGCTTGATCCCTAGTTATCTGCAGGGTTGTTCCTGTTGGTGTGGTGAATAACTTGGCCCTCATTGATCCCTAGATATCTGTAGAGTTGTTCATATTGGTGTGGTGAATACCTTGGCCTTCATTGATCCTTAGATATCACTAGGGTTGTTTATGGTGGCATGGTGAATACCTTGGTCCTTATTAATCCCTTGATACCTGTAGGGTTCTTCATGTTGGTGTGGTGAATACCTTGGCCATCCTTGATCCCTAAATATCTGTAGGGTTGTTCATGTTGGTGTGGTGAATACCTCGGTCTTCATTGATCCCTAGATATCTGTGGTGTTGTTCTTGTTGGTGTGGTGATTACCTTGGCCCTCATTGATCCCTAGATATCTGTAGGCTGTGTCCTGTTGGTGTGGTGAATACCTTGGCCTTCATTGATCCCTAGATATCTGTAGGGTTGTTCATGTTGGTGAGGTGAATATCTTGGCCCCCATTGATCCCTAGTTATCTGTAGGGTTGTTCATGTTTGTGTGGTGAATACCTTGACCTTCATTGATCCCTAGTTAGCGGTAGGGTTGTTCTTGTTGGTGTGATGAATACCTTGGCCCTCAATGATCCCTAGATATCTGTAGGGTTGTTCATGTTGGTATGGTGAATAACTTGGCTCTCATTGATCCCTAGATATCTGTAGGGTTGTTCATGTTGGTGTGGTGAATACCTTGGCCCTCATTGATCCCTAGATATCTGTAGGGTTATTCCTGTTGGCATGGTGAATAACATGGCCCTCATTGATCCCTAGTTATCTGTATGTTGTTCCTGTTGACGTGGTGAATAACTTGGCCCTCATTGATCCCTAGTTATCTGTAGGGTTGTTCCTGTTGGTGTGGTGAATACCTTGGCCTTCCTTGATCCCTAGTTGTAAGTACGGTTGTTCTTGTTGGTGTGGTGTATACCTTGGCCTTCCTTGATCCCTAGTTATCTGTAGGGTTGTTCATGTTGGTGTGTTGAATACCTTGGACTTCCTTGATCCCTAGTTATCATTAGGGTTGGTCTTGTTGGTGTGGTGAATAATTTGGCCCTCATTGATCCCTAGTTATATGTACGGTTGTTCCTGTTGGTGTGGTGAATACCTTGGCCCTCATTGATCCCTAGTTATCTGTAGTGTTGTTCTTGTTGGCGTGGTGAATACCTTGGCCCTCATTGATCCCTAGATATCTGTAGTGTTGTTCTTGTTGGCGTGGTGAATACCTTGGCCCTCATTGATCCCTAGTTATCTGTAGGGTTGTTCTTGTTGGCGTGGTGAATACCTTGGCCCTCATTGATCCCCTGATATCTGTAGGGTTGTTCTTGTTGGCGTGGTGAATACCTTGGCCCTCATTGATCCCCTGATATCTGTAGGGTTGTTCATGTTGGTGTGGTGAATACCTTGACCTTAATTGATCCCTAGATATCTGTAGGGTTGTTCTTGTTGGTGTGGTGAATACCTTGGCCTTCATTGATCCCTAGATATCTGTAGGGTTGTTCATGTTGGTGTGGTGAATACATTGACCTTCATTGATCCTTAGATATCTATAGGGTTGTTCTTGTTGGTGTGATAAATACCTTGGACCTCATTGATCCCTAGTTATCTGTAGGGTTGTTCTTGTTGGTGTGGTTAATATCTTGGCCCTCATTGATCCCTAGTTATCTGTTGTGTTGTTCATGTTGGTGTGCTGAATACCTTGGCCTTCCTTGATCCCTAGTTATCTTTAGGGTTGTTCATGTTGGTGTGGTGAATACCTTGGCTTTCATTGATCCCTAGTTATCTGTAGGGTTGTGCCTGTTGGTATGGTGACTACCTTGGCCTTCATCGATCCCTAGATATCTGTAGCGTTGTTCATGTTGGTGTGCTGAATACCTTGGCTTTCCTTGATCCCTAGTTATCTGTAGGGTTGTTCCTGTTCGTGTGGTGAATACCTTGGCCTTCATTGATCCCTAGTTATCTGTAGAGGTGTTCATGTTGGTGTGGTGAATACCTTGGCCCTCATTGATCCCTAGTTATCTGTAGAGGTGTTCATGATGGTGTGGTGAATACCTTGGCCCTTATTGATCCCTAAATATCTGTAGGGTTGTTCTTGTTGGTGTGGTGAATACCTTGGCCTTCCTTGATCCCTAGTTATCTGTAGGGTTGTTCTTGGTGTGGTGAATACCTTGGCCTTCATTGGTCCCTAGTTATCTGTAGGGTTGTTCCTGTTGGCGTGGTGAATAACTTGGCCTTCATTGATCCCTAGATATCTTTAGGGGTGTTCTTGTTGGTGTGTTGAATACCTTGGCCCTCATTGATCCCTAGTTATCTGTAGTGTTGTTCTTGTTGGCATGGTGAATACCTTGCCCCTTAGTGATCCCTAGATATCTGTAGGGTTATTCCTGTTGGCATGGTGAATAACATGGCCCTCATTGATCCCTAGATATCTGTAGTGTTGTTCTTGTTGGTGTGGTGAATATTTTCGCACTCAGTGATCCCTTGATATCTGTAGGGTTATTCATGTTGGTGTGGTGAATACCTTGGTCTTCATTGATCCCTAGTCATCTGTAGAGGTGTTCATGTTAGTGTGGTGAATACCTTGGCCTTCATTGATCCCTAGTTATATGTAGGGTTGTTCCTCTTGGTGTGGTGTATACCTTGGCCCTCATTGATCCCTAGATAACTGTAGTGTTGTTCATGTTGGTTTGGTGAATACCTTGGCCCTCATTGATCCCTAGTTATCTGTAGAGTTGTTCTTGTTGGTGTGGTGAATACCTTGGCCTTCATTGATCCCTAGTTAACTGTAGGGTTGTTCTTGTTGGTGTGGTGAACATCTTGGCCTTCCTTGATCCCTAGTTATCTGTAGGGTTGTACTTGTTGGTGTGGTGAATATCTTGGCCTTCCTTGATCCCTAGTTATCTGTAGGGTTGTTCATGTTGGTGTGGTGAATATCTTGGCCTTCCTTGATCCCTAGTTATCTGTAGGGTTGTTTATGTTGGTGTAGTGAATACCTTGGCCTTCATTGATCCCTAGATATCTGTAGGGTTTCTCATGTTGGCGTAGTGAATACCTTGGCCTTCCTTGATACCTAGTTATCTGCAGGGTTGTTCTTGTTGGTGTGGTGAATGCCTTGGCCCTCATTGTTCCCCAGTTATCTGTAGGGTTGTTCCTGTTGGCGTGGTGAATACCTTGGCCCTCATTGATCCCTGTTATCTGTAGGGTTGTTCATGTTGGTGTGGTGAATACCTTGGCCCTCATTGTTCCCCAGTTATCTGTAGGGTTGTTCCTGTTGGCGTGGTGAATACCTTGGCCCTCATTCATCCCTAGTTATCTGTAGTGTTGTTCATGTTGGTGTGTTGAATACCTTGGCCCTCATTGATCCCTAGTTATCTGTAGGGCTGATCTTGTGGGTGTGGTGAATACCTTGCCCTTTAGTGATCCCTAGATATCTGTAGGGTTGTTCCTGTTGGCATGGTGAATAACATGGCCCTCATTGATCCCTAGTTATCTGTAATCTTGTTCTTGTTGGCGTGGTGAATACCTTGGCCTTCATTGATCCCTAGTTATATGTAGGGTTGTTCCTCTTGGTGTGATGAATACCTTGGCCCTCATTGGTCCCTAGATATCTGTATTGTTGTTCATGTTGGTTTGGTGAATAACTTGGCCCTCATTGATCCCTAGTTATCTGTAGAGATGTTCATGTTGGTGTGGTGAATATCTTGGCCCTCATTGATCCCTTGTTATATGTAGGGTTGTTCATGTTGGTGTGGTGATTACCTTGTCCTTCATTGATCCGTAGTTATCTGTAGAGTTGTTCATGTTGGTGTGGTGAATACCTTGGCCTTCATTGATCCCTAGATATCTGTAGGGTTGTTCTTGTTGGTGTGGTGAATATCTTGGCCTTCCTTGATCCCTAGTTATCTGTAGGGTTGTTCTTGTTGGTGTGGTGAATGCCTTGGCCCTCATTGTTCCCCAGTTATCTGTAGTGTTGTTCATGTTAGTGTGATGAATATCTTGGCCTTCCTTGATCCCTAGTTATCTGTAGGGTTGTTTATGTTGGTGTAGTGAATACCTTGGCCTTCATTGATCCCCAGATATCTGTAGGGTTTCTCATGTTGGCGTGGTGAATACCTTGGCCTTCCTTGATCCCTAGTTATCTGCAGGGTTGTTCTTGTTGGTGTGGTGAATGCCTTGGCCCTCATTGTTCCCCAGTTATCTGTAGGGTTGTTCTTGTTGGCGTGGTGAATACCTTGGCCCTCATTGATCCCTGTTATCTGTAGGGTTGTTCATGTTGGTGTGGTGAATACTTTGGCCCTCATTGATCCCTAGTTATCTGTAGGGTTGTTCATGTTGGTGTGGTGAATACCTTGGTCTTCCTTGATCCCTAGTTATGTGTAGGGTTGTTCTTGTTGGTGTTGTGAATACCTTGGCGCTCATTGATCCCTAGTTATGTGTAGGGTTGTTCATGTTGGTGTGGTGAATACCTTGCCCTTCATTGATCCCTAGATATTTGTAGGGTGTTTCATGTTGGCGTGGTGAATACCTTGGCCTTCCTTGATCCCTAGTTATCTGTAGGGTTGTGCCTGTTGGTGTGGTGAATACCTTGGCCCTCATTGATCCCTAAATATCTGTAGGGTTGTACTTGTTGGTGTCGTGAATACCTTGACCTTCCTTGATCCCTATTTATCTGTAGAGTTGTTCTTGGTGTGGTGAATACCTTGGCCTTCATTGGTCCCTAGTTATCTGTAGGGTTGTTCCTGTTGGCGTGGTGAATAACTTGGCCTTCATTGATCCCTAGATATCTTTAGGGGTGTTCTTGTTGGTTTGGTGAATACCTTGGCCCTCATTGATCCCTAGTTATCTGTAGTGTTGTTCTTGTTGGCATGGTGAATACCTTGGCCCTCATAGATCCCTAGTTATCTGTAGAGTTGTTCCTGTTGGCGTGGTGAATACCTTGGCCCTCATTGAACCCTAGTTATCTGTAGTGTTGTTCATGTTGGTGTGTTGAATACCTTGGCCCTCATTGATCCCTAGCTATCTGTAGGGTTGATCTTGTGGGTGTGGTGAATACCTTGCCCTTTAGTGATCCCTAGATATCTGTAGGGTTGTTCCTGTTGGCATGGTGAATAACATGGCCCTCATAGATACCTAGTTATCTGTAGTGTTGTTCATGTTGGTTTGGTGAATACCTTAGCCCTCATTGATCCCTAGTTATCTGTAGAGATGTTCATTTTGGTGTGGTGAATATCTTGGCCCTCATTGATCCCTTGTTATCTGTCGGGTTGTTCATGTTGGTGTGGTGATTACCTTGCCCTTCATTGAGCCGTAGTTATCTGTAGAGTTGTTCATGTTGGTGTGGTGAATACCTTGGCCTTCATTGATCCCTAGTTATCTGTAGGGTTGTTCTTGTTGGTGTGGTGAATATCTTGGCCTTCCTTGATCCCTAGTTATCTGTAGGGTTGTTTATGTTGGTGTAGTGAATACCTTGGCCTTCATTGATCCCTAGATATCTGTAGGGTTTCTCCTGTTGGCGTGGTGAATACCTTGGCCTTCCTTGATCCCTAGTTATCTGTAGGGTTGTTCTTGTTGGTGTGGTGAATGCCTTGGCCCTCATTGTTCCCCAGTTATCTGTAGGGTTGTTCTTGTTGGCGTGGTGAATACCTTGGCCCTCATTGATCCCTAGTTATCTGTAGGGTTGTTCATGTTGGTGTGGTGAATACCTTGGTCTTCCTTGATCCCTAGTTATGTGTAGGGTTGTTCTTGCTGGTGTGGTGAATACCTTGGCCTTCATTGATTCCTAGATATTTGTAGGGTGTTTCATGTTGGTGTGGTGAATACCTTGGCCTTCCTTGATCCCCAGTTATCAGTAGGGTTGTTCATGTTGGCGTGAATACCGTGGCTTTCCTTGATCCCTAGTTAGCTGTAGGGTTGTTCCTGTTGGTTTGGTGAATACCGAGGCCTTCCTTGATCCCTTGATATCTGTAGCGTTGTTCTTGTTGGTGTGGTGAATACATTGGCCTTCCTTGATCCCTAGTTATCTGTAAGGTTGTTCATGTTGGTGTGGTGAATACCTTGGCCTTCCTTGATCCCTAGTTATCTGTAGGGTTGTTAATGTTGGTGTGGTGCATACCTTGACCCTCATCGATCACTAGTTATCTGTAGGGTTCTTCATGTCGGTGTGGTGCATACCTTGGCATTCAGTGATCCCTAGTTAACTGTAGGGTTCTTCATGTTGGTGTGGTGAATACCTTGACCCTCATTGATCACTAGTTATCTGTAGGGTTGTTCATTTTGGTGTGGTGAACACCTTGGCTTTCCTTGATCCCTAGTTATCTGTAAGGTTCTTCATGTTGGTGTGGTGCATAACTTGGCCCTCATTGATCCCTAGTTATCTGTAGGGTTCTTCATGTTGGTGTGGTGAATACCTTGGCCATCCTTGATCCCTAGTTATCGGTAGGGTTATTCCTGTTGGTGTGGTGAATACCTTGGCCTTTATTGATCCCTAGTTATCTGTAGAGGTGTTCATGCTGGTGTGGTGAATACCTTAGCCCTCATTGTTCCCCAGTTATCTGTAGGGTTGTTCATTTTGTTGTGGTGAATACCTTGGCTTTCCTTGATCCCTAGTTATCTGTAGGGTTGTTCATGTTGGTGTGTTGAATACCTTGGCCTTCCTTGATCCCTAGTTATCTTTAGGGTTGTTCTTGTTGGTGTGGTGTATACCTTGGCCTTCCTTGATCCCTAGTTATCTGTAGGGTTGTTCTTGTTGGTGTGGTGTATACCTTGGCCTTCCTTGATCCCTAGTTATCTGTAGGATTGTTCTTGTTGGTGTGGTGAATAACCCTGGCCTTCCTTGATCCCTAGTTATCTTTAGGGTTGTTCATGTTGGTGTGGTGTATACCTTGGCGTTCGTTGATCCTTAGTTATCTGAAGGGTTGTTCTTGTTGGTGTGGTGAATACCTTGGTACTCATTGATCCCTAGATATCTGTAGCGTTGTTCTAGTTGGTGTGGTGAATACCTTGGCCCTCATTGATCCCTAGATATCTGTAGGGTTGTTCCTGTTGGTTTGGTGAATACCTTGGCCTTCCTTTATTCCTAGATATCTGTAGGGTTGTTCCTCCTGGTGTGATGAATACCTTGGCCCTCATTGTTCCCCAGTTATCTGTAGGGTTGTTCATTTTGTTGTGGTGAATACCTTGGCTTTCCTTGATCCCTAGTTATCTGTAGGGTTGTTCTTGTTGGTGTGGTGTATACCTTGGCCTTCCTTGATCCCTAGTTATCTGTAGGGTTGTTCTTGTTGGTGTGGTGTATACCTTGGCCTTCATTGATCCCTAGATATTTGTAGGGTGTTCCATGTTGCCGTGGTGAATACCTTGGCCTTCCTTGATCCCTAGTTATCTGTAGGTTTGTTCTTGTTGGCGTGGTGAATACCTTGGCCCTCATTGATCCCTGTTATCTGTAGGGTTGTTCTTGTTGGCGTGGTGAATACCTTGGCCCTCATTGATCCCTGTTATCTGTAGGTTTGTTCTTGTTGGCGTGGTGAATACCTTGGCCCTCATTGATCCCTGTTATCTGTAGGGTTGTTCATGTTGGTGTGGTGAATACCTTGGCCTTCCTTGATCCCTAGTTACGTGTAGGGTTGTTCTTGTTGGTGTGGTGAATACCTTGGCGCTCATCGATCCCTAGTTATCTGTAGGGTTGTTCATGTTGGTGTGGTGAATACCTTGGCCTTCATTGATCCCTAGATATTTGTAGAGTGTTCCATGTTGGCGTGGTGAATACCTTGGCCTTCCTTGATCCCTAGTTATCTCTAGTGTTGTGCCTGTTGGTGTGGTGAATACGTTGGCCCTCATTGATCCCTGTTATCTGTAGGGTTGTTCATGTTGGTGTGCTGAATACCTTGGCTTTCCTTGATCCCTAGTTATCTGTAGGGTTGTTCATATTGGTGTGGTGAACACCTTGGCTTTCCTTGAACCCTAGTTATCTGTAGGGGTGTTCATGTTGGTGTGGTGCATACCTTGGCCCTCATTGATCCCTGGATATTTGTAGGGATGTTCATGTTGGTGTGGTGAATACCTTGGCCCTCATTGATCCCTAGTTATCTGTAGTGTTCTTCATGTTGGTGTGGTGAATACCTTGGCCTTCCTTGATCCCTAGTTATCTGTAGGGTTGTTCATGTTGGCGTGGTGAATACCGTGGCTTTCCTTGATCCCTAGTTATCTGTGGTGTTGTTCCTGTTGGTTTGGTGAATACCTTGGCCTTCCTTGATCCCTAGATATCTGTAGCGTTGTTCATTTTGGTGTGGTGAACACCTTGGCTTTCCTTGAACCCTAGTTATCTGTAGGGGTGTTCATGTTGGTGTGGTGCATACCTTGACCCTCATTGATCCCTAGATATCTGTAGGGTTGATCATGTTGGTCTGGTGAATACCTTGGCCTTCATTGATTCCTAGTTATTTGTAGGGTTCTTCATGTTGGTGTGGTGCATACCTTGACCCTCATTGATCACTAGTTAACTGTAGGGTTCTTCATGTTGGTGTGTTGAATACCTTGGCCCTCATTGATCCCTAGTTATCTGTAGAGTTCTTCATGTTGGTGCGGTGAATACCTTGACCCTCATTGATCACTAGTTATCTGTAGGGTTCTTCATGTTGGTGTGGTGCATACTTTTGCCCTCATTGATCCCTAGTTATCTGTAGGGTTGTTCAATTTGGTGTTGTAAACACCTTGGCTTTCCTTGATCCCTAGTTATCTGTGAGGTTCTTCATGTTGGTGTGGTGCATACCTTGGCCCTCATTGATCCCTAGTTATCTGTAGGGTTCTTCATGTTGGTGTGGTGAATACCTTGGCCATCCTTGATCCCTAGTTATCGGTAGGGTTATTCATGTTGGTGTGGTGAATACCTTGGCCTTCCTTGATCCCTAGTTATCTGTAGGGTTGTTCATGTTGGTGTGTTGAATACCTTGGCCTTCCTTGATCCCTAGTTGTCTCTAGGGTTGTTCTTGTTGGTGTGGTGAATACCTTGGCCTTCATTGATCCCCAGTTATCTGTAGGGTTGTTTTTGTTGGTGTGGTGTATACCTTGGCCTTCATTGATCGCTAGTTATCTGTAGGGTTGATCATGTTGGTGTGGTGAATACCTTGGCCTTCCTTGATCCCTTGTTGTCTCTAGGGTTGTTCTTGTTGGTGTGGTGAATACCTTGGCCCTCATTGATCCCTAGTTATCTGTACGGTTCTTCATGTTGGTGTGGTGCATACCTTGGCCCTCATTGATCCCTAGTTATCTGTAGGGTTCTGCATGTTTGTGTGGTGAATACCTTGGCCATCCTTGATCCCTAGTTATCGGTTGGGTTATTCATGTTGGTGTGGTGAATACCTTGGCCTTCCTTGATCCCTAGTTATCGGTAGGGTTGTTCCTGTTGGTGTGGTGAATACCTTGGCCTTCATTGATCCCTAGTTATCTGTAGTGGTGTTCATATTGCTGTGGTGAATACCTTGACCCTCATTGTTCCCCAGTTATCTGTAGGGTTGTTCATGTTGGTGTGGTGAATACCTTGGCCTTCCTTGATCCCTAGTTATCTGTAGGGTTGTTCTTGTTGGTGTGGTGAATACCTTGGCCTTCATTGATCCCTAGTTTTCTGTAGGGTTATTCTTGTTGATGTGGTGTATACCTTGGCCTTCAGTGATCCCTAGTTATCTCTAGGGTTCTTCATGTTGGTGTGGTGAATACCTTGGCCTTCATTGATCCCTAGTTATCTGTAGGGTTGTTCTTGTTGGTGTGGTGTATACCTAGGCCTTCATTGATCCCTAGTTATCTGTAGGGTTGTTCATGTTGGTGTGGTGAATACCTTGACCCTCATTGATCTCTAGTTATCTGTAGGGTTGTTCTTGTTGGTGTGGTGAACACCTTGGCCTTCCTTGATCCTTAGTTATCTTTAGGGTTGTTCTTGTTGGTGTGGTGTATACCTTGGCCTTCCTTGATCCCTAGTTATCTGTAGGGTTGTTCTTGTTAGTGTCGTGAATACCTTGGCCTTCCTTGATCCCTAGATATCTGTAGGGTTGTTCCTGTTGGTTTGGTGAATACCTTGGCCTTCCTTGATTGCTAGATATCTGTAGGGTTGTTCCTCTTGGTGTGGTGAATACCTTGGCCCTCATTGTTCCCCATTATCTGTAGGGTTGTTCTTGTTGGTGTGGTGAACACCTTGGCCTTCCTTGATCCCTAGTTATCTTTAGGGTTGTTCTTGTTGGTGTGGTGTATACCTTGGCCTTCCTTGATCCCTAGTTATCTCTAGGGTTGTTCTTGTTGGTGTGGTGAATACCTTGGCCTTCCTTGATCCTTAATTATCTGTAGGGTTGTTCTTGTTGGTGTGGTGAATACCTTGGCCTTCCTTGATCCCTAGATATCTGTAGGGTTGTTCCTGTTGCTTTGGTGAATACCTTGGCCTTCGTTGATTCCTAGATATCTGTAGGGTTGCTCCTCTTGGTGTGGTGAATACCTTGGCCCTCATTGTTCCCCAGTTATCTGTAGGGTTGTTCATTCTGGTGTGGTGAATACCTTCGCTTTCCTTGATACCTAGTTATCTGTTGGGTTGTTCCTGTTGGTGTGGTGAATACCTTGGCGTTCCTTGATCCTTAGTTATCTGTAGGGTTGTTCTTGTTGGTGTGGTGAATACCTTGGCCTTCCTTGATCCCTAGATATCTGTAGGGTTGTTCCTGTTGTTTTGGTGAATACCTTGGCCTTCCTTGATTCCTAGATATCTGTAGGGTTGTTCCTCTTGGTGTGGTGAATACCTTGGCCCTCATTGTTCCCCAGTTATCTGTAGGGTTGTTCATTCTGGTGTGGTGAATACCTTCGCTTTCCTTGATCCCTAGTTATCTGTAGGGTTGTTCATGTTGGTGTGTTGAATACCTTGGCCTTCCTTGATCGCTAGTTATCTTTAGGGTTGTTCTTGTTGGTGTGGTGCATACCTTGACTCTCATTGATCCCTAGTTATCTGTAGGGTTCTTCATGTTGGTGTGGTGAATACCTTCGCCTTCCTTGATACCTAGTTATCGGTAGGGTTATTCATGTTGGTGTGGTGAATACCTTGGCCTTCCTTGATCCCTAGTTATCGGTAGAGGTGTTCATGTTGGTTTGGTGAATACCTTGGCCCTCATTGTTCCCCAGTTATTTGTAGGGTTGTTCATTTTGGTGTGGTGAATACCTTGGCTTTCCTTGATACCTAGTTATCTGTAGGGTTGTTCATGTTGGTGTGTTGAATACCTTGGCCTTCCTTGATCCCTAGTTATCTTTAGGGTTGTTCTTGTTGGTGTGGTGTATACCTTGGCCTTCCTTGTTCCCTAGTTACCTGTAGGGTTGTTCATGTTGGTGTGTTGAATACCTTGGCCTTTCTTGATCCCTAGTTATCTCTAGGGTTGTTCTTGTTGGTATGGTGAATACCTTGGCCTTCATTGATCCCTAGTTATCTGTAGGGTTGTTCTTGTTGGTGTGGTGTATACCTTGGCCTTCATTGATCCCTAGTTATCTGTAGGGTTGTTGATGTTGGTGTGGTGAATACCTTGACCCCTATTGATCCCTAGTTATCTGTAGTGTTGTTCATGTTGGTGTGGTGAATACCTTCGCCTTCCTTGATCCCTAGTTATCTTTAGGGTTGTTCTTGTTGGTGTGGTGTATACCTTGGCCTTCCTTGATCCCTAGTTATCTGTAGGGTTGTTCATGTTGGTGTTTTGAATACCTTGGCCTTCCTTGACCCCTAGTTATCTGTAATGTTGTTCATGTTGGTGTGGTGAATACCTTGGCCTTCCTTGATCCCTAGTTATCTGTAGGGTTGTTCATGTTGGCGTGGTGAATACCGTGGCTTTCCTTGATCCCTAGTTATCTGTGGTGTTGTTCCTGTTGGTTTGGTGAATACCTTGGCCTTCCTTGATCCCTAGATATCTGTAGCGTTGTTCATTTTGGTGTGGTGAACACCTTGGCTTTCCTTGAACCCTAGTTATCTGTAGGGGTGTTCATGTTGGTGTGGTGCATACCTTGACCCTCATTGATCCCTAGATATCTGCAGGGTTGATCATGTTGGTCTGGTGAATACCTTGGCCTTCATTGATTTCTAGTTATTTGTAGGGTTCTTCATGTTGGTGTGGTGCATACCTTGACCCTCATTGATCACTAGTTAACTGTAGGGTTCTTCATGTTGGTGTGTTGAATACCTTGGCCCTCATTGATCCCTAGTTATCTGTAGAGTTCTTCATGTTGGTGCGGTGAATACCTTGACCCTCATTGATCACTAGTTATCTGTAGGGTTCATCATGTTGGTGTGGTGCATACTTTGGCCCTCATTGATCCCTAGTTATCTGTAGGGTTGTTCAATTTGGTGTTGTAAACACCTTGGCTTTCCTTGATCCCTAGTTATCTGTGAGGTTCTTCATGTTGGTGTGGTGCATACCTTGGCCCTCATTGATCCCTAGTTATCTGTAGGGTTCTTCATGTTGGTGTGGTGAATACCTTGGCCATCCTTGATCCCTAGTTATCGGTAGGGTTATTCATGTTGGTGTGGTGAATACCTTGGCCTTCCTTGATCCCTAGTTATCTGTAGGGTTGTTCATGTTGGTGTGTTGAATACCTTGGCCTTCCTTGATCCCTAGTTGTCTCTAGGGTTGTTCTTGTTGGTGTGGTGAATACCTTGGCCTTCATTGATCCCCAGTTATCTGTAGGGTTGTTTTTGTTGGTGTGGTGTATACCTTGGCCTTCATTGATCGCTAGTTATCTGTAGGGTTGATCATGTTGGTGTGTTGAATACCTTGGCCTTCCTTGATCCCTTGTTGTCTCTAGGGTTGTTCTTGTTGGTGTGGTGAATACCTTGGCCTTCATTGATCCCTAGTTATCTGTAGGGTTGTTCTTGTTGGTGTGGTGTATACCTTGGCCTTCCTTGATCCCTAGTTATCTGTAGAGTTGTTCATGTTGGTCTGGTGAATACCTTGACCCTCATTGATCCCTAGTTTTCTGTAGGGTTGTTCATGTTGGTGTGGTGAATACCTTGGCCTTCATTGATCCCTAGTTATCTGTACGGTTCTTCATGTTGGTGTGGTGCATACCTTGGCCCTCATTGATCCCTAGTTAACTGTAGGGTTCTGCATGTTTGTGTGGTGAATACCTTGGCCATCCTTGATCCCTAGTTATCGGTTGGGTTATTCATGTTGGTGTGGTGAATACCTTGGCCTTCCTTGATCCCTAGTTATCGGTAGGGTTGTTCCTGTTGGTGTGGTGAATACCTTGGCCTTCATTGATCCCTAGTTATCTGTAGTGGTATTCATGTCTGTGGTGAATACCTTGACCCTCATTGTTCCCCAGTTATCTGTAGGGTTGTTCATTTTGGTGTGGTGAATACCTTCGCTTTCCTTGATCCCTAGTTATCTTTAGGGTTGTTCTTGTTGGTGTGGTGTATACCTTGGCCTTCCTTGATCCCTAGTTATCTGTAGTGTTGTTCATGTTGGTGTGGTGAATACCTTGGCCTTCCTTGATCCCTAGTTATCTGTAGGGTTGTTCTTGTTGGTGTGGTGAATACCTTGGCCTTCATTGATCCCTAGTTTTCTGTAGGGTTGTTCTTGTTGATGTGGTGTATACCTTGGCCTTCAGTGATCCCTAGTTATCTCTAGGGTTCTTCATGTTGGTGTGGTGAATACCTTGGCCTTCATTGATCCCTAGTTATCTGTAGGGTTGTTCTTGTTGGTGTGGTGTATACCTTGGCCTTCATTGATCCCTAGTTATCTGTAGGGTTGTTCATGTTGGTGTGGTGAATACCTTGACCCTCATTGATCCCTAGTTATCTGTAGGGTTGTTCATGTTGGTGTGGTGCATACCTTGACTCTCATTGATCCCTAGTTATCTGTAGGGTTCTTCATGTTGGTGTGGTGAATACCTTGGCCTTCCTTGATTCCTAGTTATCGGTAGGGTTATTCATGTTGGTGTGGTGAATACCTTGGCCTTCCTTGATCCCTAGTTATCGGTAGGGTTATTCATGTTGGTGTGGTGAATACCTCTGCCTTCATTGATCCCTAGTTATCTGTAGAGGTGTTCATGTTGGTTTGGTGAATACCTTGGCCCTCATTGTTCCCCAGTTATCTGTAGGGTTGTTCATTTTGGTGTGGTGAATACCTTGGCTTTCCTTGATCCCTAGTTATCTGTAGGGTTGTTCATGTTGGTGTGTTGAATACCTCGGCCTTCCTTGATCCCTAGTTATCTTTAGGGTTGTTCTTGTTGGTGTGGTGTATACCTTGGCCTTCCTTGTTCCCTAGTTATCTGTAGGGTTGTTCATGTTGGTGTGTTGAATACCTTGGCCTTCCTTGATTCCTAGATATCTGTAGGGTTGTTCCTCTTGGTGTGGTGAATACCTTGGCCCTCATTGTTCCCCATTATCTGTAGGGTTGTTCTTGTTGGTGTGGTGAACACCTTGGCCTTCCTTGATCCCTAGTTATCTTTAGGGTTGTTCTTGTTGGTGTGGTGTATACCTTGGCCTTCCTTGATCCCTAGTTATCTCTAGGGTTGTTCTTGTTGGTGTGGTGAATACCTTGGCGTTCCTTGATCCTCAGTTATCTGTAGGTTTGTTCTTGTTGGTGTGGTGAATACCTTGGCCTTCCTTGATCCCTAGATATCTGTAGGGTTGTTCCTCTTGGTGTGGTGAATACCTTGGCCCTCATTGTTCCCCAGTTATCTGTAGGGTTGTTAATTTTGGTGTGGTGATTACCTTCGCTTTCCTTGATACCTAGTTATCTGTAGGGTTGTTCATGTTGGTGTGTTGAATACCTTGGCCTTCCTTGATCGTTAGTTATCTTTAGGGTTGTTCTTGTTGGTGTGGTGCATACCTTGACTCTCATTGATCCCTAGTTATCTGTAGGGTTCTTCATGTTGGTGTGGTGAATACCTTGGCCTTCCTTGATTCCTAGTTATCTGTAGGGTTATTCATGTTGGTGTGGTGAATACCTTGGCCTTCCTTGATCCCTAGTTATCGGTAGGGTTATTCATGTTGGTGTGGTGAATACCTCTGCCTTCATTGATCCCTAGTTATCTGTACAGGTGTTCATGTTGGTTTGGTGAATACCTTGGCCCTCATTGTTCCCCAGTTATCTGTAGGGTTGTTCATTTTGGTGTGGTGAATACCTTGGCTTTCCTTGATCCCTAGTTATCTGTAGGGTTGTTCATGTTGGTGTGTTGAATACCTTGGCCTTCCTTGATCCCTAGTTATCTTTAGGGTTGTTCTTGTTGATGTGGTGTATACCTTGGCCTTCCTTGTTCCCTAGTTATCTGTAGGGTTGTTCATGTTGGTGTGTTGAATACCTTGGCCTTCCTTGATCCCTAGTTATCTCTAGGGTTGTCCTTGTTGGTATGGTGAATACCTTGGCCTTCATTGATCCCTAGTTATCTGTAGGGTTGTTCTCGTTGGTGTGGTGAGTACCTTGGTCGTCATTGATCCCTAGTTATCTGTAGGGTTGTTTATGTTGGTGTGGTGAATACCTTGGCCTTCGTTGATCCCTAGTTATCTGTAGGGTTGTTCATGTTGGTCTGGTGAATACCTTGACCCTCATTGATCCCTAGTTTTCTGTAGGGTTGTTCATGTTGGTGTGGTGAATACCTTGGCCTTCATTGATCCTAGTTATCTGTATGGGTGTTCATGTCGGTGTGGTGAATACCTTGGCCTTCCTTGATCCCTAGTTATCAGTAGGGTTATTCTTGTTGGTGTGGTGAATACCTTGGCCTTCATTGATCCCTACATATCTGTAGTATTGTTCATGTTGGTGTGGTTAATACCTTGGCCTTCATTGATCCCTACATATCTGTTGTATTGTTCATGTTGGCGTGGTGAATACCTTGGCCCTCATTGATCCTTAGTTATCTGTAGGGTTGTACCTGTTGGTGTCGTGAATACCTTGGCCTTCATTGATCCCTAGTTATCTGTAGGGTTGTTCATGTTGGTGCGGTGAATACCTTGGCCTTCCTTGATCCCTAGTTATCTGTAGGGTTGTTCATGTTGGTGTGGTGAATACCTTGACTCTCTTTGATCCCTAGTTATCTGTAAGGTTGTTCATGTTGGTGTGGTGAATACCTTGGCCTTCATTGATCCCTAGTTATCTGCAGGGCTGTTCATGTTGGTGTGGTGAATACCTTGGCCCTCATTGATCCCTAATTATCTGTAAGGTTGTTCATGTTGGTGTGGTGAAAACCTTGGCTTTCCTTGATCCCCAGATATCAGTAGTGTTGTTCTTGTTGGCGTGGTGAATACCTTGTCCTTCCTTGATCCCTAGTTATCTGTAGGGTTTTTCTTGTTGGTGTGGTGAATACCTTGGCCCTCATTGATCCCTAGTTATCTGTAGGGTTGTTCATGTTGTTGTGGTGAATACCTTGGCCTTTATTGATCTCTAGTCATCTGTAGGGTTGTTGTAGTTCCCTAATTACTGAATTCCCATCTATTTCTATTGAGTTTGTGCTTGTCATTCTGCCTTTCTTCAATGTTACTATACAGCATTTTCCAGTCCAAATTCAATCCCCACATAATCGCTGAACACCTTAATTGTCTTCAACAATCCTTCCAATTTGTTGTCATTTTTGGCATACAGCTTCCAGTCATCAATTAAAACAGATAATTTATTGTTTTACTGGCTATTTTGTAGCCATATTTTCTTTTGTTGAGTGTTAAAGACAACTGTGTGAGTGCAATGTAAAATATTGGAGGAGAAAACAAATCCCCCTAAAAAATATCACAGTTAATATTTATTATTGGGGAGCCTCTCGGTGTTGACAAAAATCAATGAGACACTGTTTTCCAGAGGACTTCCGGTTCAGGGCCCATGGATAACTTCCAGAAATCCCTGACCTAGCAGTGCTACCTTGGAGCTTTGCCAGTTTGAGATAAACTCTACAGGCATGCAAATGCCATCAGTCTGAGGTGCACACAGGATAATGAAATCATCCTGCATGTACTCTTCTAGTGTCCGAGTATTGCTGAATTGTATGTTTATGTGGAGCACCTGTTGTCACGTGTAGGACAGATCCAACTGTCAACTGGCAGTTTTTATCTGCCTTGTGGCCATGGCAAAAGTGGTGTGTGGTGGACGCATTTGAAAGGGTTGAAGACAACTACTTTCCTGTTCAGCGAAACACTGATTAACTTTTTCAGATTTCACTTGAAGAGGAAAATCAGGGTGGAGAGGGAAGAGCTGCCTTCCAACCAGTTTGTTGTAAGGTGGGTGAGAGGGAAGTGTTGCCTTCTAACCAGTTTGTTGTAAGAAGAGTGAGAGCGAAGTGCTGCCTTCCAACCAGTTTGTTGTAAAGTGGGTGAGAGGGAAGTGCTGCCTTCCAACCAGTTTGTTGTAAAGTGGGTGAGAGGGAAGTGCTGCCTTCCAACCAGTTTGTTGTAAAGTGGGTGAGAGGGAAGTGCTGCATTCCAACCAGTTTGTTGTAAGGTGGGTGAGAGGGAAGTGTTGCCTTCCGACCTGTTTGTTATAAGGTGGGCGAGAGGGAAGTGCTGCTTTCCAACCTGTTTGTTTAAGGTGGGTGAGAAGGAAGTGCTGCCTTCCAACCAGTTTATTGTAAAGTGGGTGAGAGGGAAGTGCTGCCTTCCAACCAGTTTGTTGTAAAGTGGGTGAGAGGGAAGAGCTGCCTTCCAACCAGTTTGTTGTAAGGTGGGTGAGAGGGAAGTGCTGCCTTCCAACTAGTTTGTTGTAAGTTGGGTGAGAGGGAAGTGCTGTCTTTCAACCAGTTTATTGTAAGGTGGGTGAGAGGGAAGTGCTGCCTTCCAACCAGTTTGTTGTAAGGTGGGTGAGAGGGAAGTGCTGCCTTCCAACCAGTTTGTTGTAAAGTGGGTGAGAGGGAAGTGCTGCCTTCTAACCAGTTTATTGTAAGAAGAGTGAGAGCGAAGTGCTGCCTTCCAACCAGTTTATTGTAAGGTGGGTGAGAGGGAAGTGCTGCCTTCTAACCAGTTTGTTGTAAGAAGAGTGCGAGCGAAGTGCTGCCTTCCAACCAGTTTGTTGTAAACTGGGTGAGAGGGAAGTGCTGCCTTCCAACACGTTTGTTGTAAAGTGGGTGAGAGGGAAGTGCTGCCTTCCAACCAGTTTGTTGTAAAGTGGGTGAGAGGGAAGTGCTGCATTCCAACCAGTTTGTTGTAAGGTGGGTGAGAGGGAAGTGTTGCCTTCTAACCAGTTTGTTGTAAGAAGAGTGAGAGCGAAGTGCTGCCTTCCAACCAGTTTGTTGTAAAGTGGGTGAGAGGGAAGTGCTGCCTTCCAACCAGTTTGTTGTAAAGTGGGTGAGAGGGAAGTGCTGCCTTCCAACCAGTTTGTTGTAAAGTGGGTGAGAGGGAAGTGCTGCATTCCAACCAGTTTGTTGTAAGGTGGGTGAGAGGGAAGTGTTGCCTTCCGACCTGTTTGTTATAAGGTGGGCGAGAGGGAAGTGCTGCTTTCCAACCTGTTTGTTTAAGGTGGGTGAGAAGGAAGTGCTGCCTTCCAACCAGTTTATTGTAAAGTGGGTGAGAGGGAAGTGCTGCCTTCCAACCAGTTTGTTGTAAAGTGGGTGAGAGGGAAGAGCTGCCTTCCAACCAGTTTGTTGTAAGGTGGGTGAGAGGGAAGTGCTGCCTTCCAACTAGTTTGTTGTAAGTTGGGTGAGAGGGAAGTGCTGTCTTTCAACCAGTTTATTGTAAGGTGGGTGAGAGGGAAGTGCTGCCTTCCAACCAGTTTGTTGTAAGGTGGGTGAGAGGGAAGTGCTGCCTTCCAACCAGTTTGTTGTAAAGTGGGTGAGAGGGAAGTGCTGCCTTCTAACCAGTTTATTGTAAGAAGAGTGAGAGCGAAGTGCTGCCTTCCAACCAGTTTATTGTAAGGTGGGTGAGAGGGAAGTGCTGCCTTCTAACCAGTTTGTTGTAAGAAGAGTGCGAGCGAAGTGCTGCCTTCCAACCAGTTTGTTGTAAACTGGGTGAGAGGGAAGTGCTGCCTTCCAACACGTTTGTTGTAAAGTGGGTGAGAGGGAAGTGCTGCCTTCCAACCAGTTTGTTGTAAAGTGGGTGAGAGGGAAGTGCTGCATTCCAACCAGTTTGTTGTAAGGTGGGTGAGAGGGAAGTGTTGCCTTCCGACCTGTTTGTTATAAGGTGGGCGAGAGGGAAGTGCTGCTTTCCAACCTGTTTGTTTAAGGTGGGTGAGAAGGAAGTGCTGCCTTCTAACCAGTTTATTGTAAAGTGGGTGAGAGGGAAGTGCTGCCTTCCAACCAGTTTGTTGTAAAGTGGGTGAGAGGGAAGAGCTGCCTTCCAACCAGTTTGTTGTAAGGTGGGTGAGAGGGAAGTGCTGCCTTCCAACTAGTTTGTTGTAAGTTGGGTGAGAGGGAAGTGCTGCCTTTCAACCAGTTTATTGTAAGGTGGGTGAGAGGGAAGTGCTGCCTTCCAACCAGTTTGTTGTAAGGTGGGTGAGAGGGAAGTGCTGCCTTCTAACCAGTTTGTTGTAAGGTGGGTGAGAGGGAAGTGCTGCCTTCCAACAAGTTTGTTGTAAGTTGGGTGAGAGGGAAGTGCTGCCTTTCAACCAGTTTATTGTAAGGTGGGTGAGAGGGAAGTGCTGCCTTCCAACCTGTTTGTTGTAAGCTGGGTGAGAAGGAATGCTGCCTTCCAGCCAGTTTGTTGTAAGATGGGTGAGAAGGAAGTGCTGCCTTCCAACCAGTTTGTTGTAAAGTGGGTGAGAGGGAAGTGCTGGCTTCCGACCAGTTTGTTGTAAAGTGGGTGAGAGGGAAGTGCTGACTTCCAACCAGCTTGTTGTAAAGTGGGTGAGAGGGAAGTTCTGCCTTCCAACCAGTTTGTTGTAATATGGGTGAGAGGGAAGTGCTGCATTCCAACCAGTTTGTTGTAAGGTGGGTGAGAGGGAAGTGCTGCAGTCCAACCTGTTTGTTGTAAGGTGGGTGAGAGGGAAGTGCTGCCTTCCGGCCTGTTTGTTATAAAGTGGGTGAGAGGGAAGTGCTGCCTTCCAACCAGTTTGTTGTTGTAGTAAGACGCCTCACGCTCCTTGATAGAACAACGCCGGTTGAGAACGCCAGAAAGAAAAGACAGACAGCCACTGGAAAGCCGACTGATCACACGCAAGAAATCAGCCTCTGTACAACACCATTGTTTGTGCTACAACAAAAAATAAACGTATATTTCATCTCTAATTTCTGCTGTTGAAATAATTATTATGTCACTCGTATCTCGATAACATCTATAACTAATGCTGCTAAAGTGGTGACCGACGTAAGAATTTAACGCAGCCCTTCTTATACATTCAGTTGAACTTTTATTACCACGTTGCCGGCCTTTTTTCGCAACTTGCAAAAATAAAAAATATTCCTTTTAAAATTATCGAAAAATTAGTAGTATTTCAAAAACTTTTTGCTACACTCGACAACAACAACGACAGCAGCAGCAGCGACAACATTGTTTAACCACTGACCAAAAGAGGGAATAGTGAGTGGCAGCTTCATAGCCTTACCGACGCAAACCACCACACATCGGAAATATCAAAACGATTCATTCGTGTCGATAATTTAGAGCAACTTTTTTTTATTCACTTGAATATTTCATTTCCGTTGCCAACTTTTTCGCAACTTACAGAAGAAAAAAGAAAAAAGTGTATTTTTCCAAGGTGGCGTTGCGTTCCTTCCCAGTTTTGTAACGGACACATTTTTTGAATTGCGTGTGTGTTCCATGACTGGTCAAGAGAGAAGAGACTAAACTTTTTTTTGTGAACATAACTGCCCCGCATGGGGATATACATGCCTTACCTTTTTCTAAGGGATTTTTAGCCACTGGCTACCTTTGTTGATATCCAACGCAGATATATTTAAAAAAAACAAAAAAACATTTTTTTTCCTCCTTTCTTTTTTTTTACCTTATTTGATTTGGCTGGTTCGTTGAAGCAACGCGAGGGGACAGACGTTGAAGGAAAATTTTTTTTTAAAAGATATATATCTGTATTTTATGTATTTTTCATATTTCCTTATGTTTTGAATGTCTGTTTCTTTTTGCCCTTTAACTTTTTCTCAATATTGGCTGTTCTCTTTTCACTGTACAAGGGTACACTAATTGCTGTTTAGATATATATGTATATATTTTTTTTATAAAAGTTGACATGAATGTGCCACATTTGCCCGCCTTTACTGGAAAACCTAAGATGTGGTTTGCCCAGTTACAGACGTATTTTACGGTCTGTAAGACCGAATCTGACCAGCGCCTCGCTGTACTGATTAGCGGCCTTCCCCCTAATCTAGCAGATTCGGTCCAAGACCTAATTACAGACCCCCCCCCCCTCTGACTTGACGTATGAGTTTTTGAAGGGCGAGATTTTGAGGAGGAATTGTAAGTCGGTAGAGAGTCGTTTTCGGTCATTGATCGAGGACGAACTATTAGGTGACAGGACCCCTACCGCTTTTCTCCGGGATTTGCGGGATTTGAGCGATTCCCAAGATCAGGATAGCCCTTTCCTGAAGCAATTGTTCTTCTCTCGCCTACCTCAAGAGGTACAGGCGATCCTAACCCATATTCTAGAGGTGAATACCCTGGATCACATTGCTGTCTCTGCTGACAAAATTGTAGAGGTGACGAAGAGGGACACTTCGAAGCCAAAGTACGTTGCTTCCTCTTCTCTTCCTCAATCACGCTCATCAGCGTCTGATGGCAATTTAATCACCACAATGGAAGCCATGACTCGTCAAATGGCGGAGTTGTGCAAGGAATTCAGGTCCTTTGGACGGCAGAGGAGCCGCTCACGACGTTATTCAACTTCTCGCCACCGTAGCCCTTCCAACACACCAAGAACACCATATTGTTATTACCATGAAAGATATGGTAAAAAAGCCGCCCGTTGTAGGCCTCCTTGTGCTTACGAGGGAAAAGACGACCAGAGTCACTAACGGCGGATAGTGCGCTCTGCGAAACATCTAACCGCCACTTTTTCATTGAGGACCTGCTGTCAGGTAGAGCTTTTCTGGTTGACACAGGTGCAGCTTGTTCCGTATGGCCTGTGTGTTGTATGAAGGAGACTCCCCCTGAGACGCCTATTGAGTTGCAGGCAGTAAATTGTTCGCCGATTCGAACTTTAGGACAAATCTCGTTACCCTTGCAGTTTCGTAATCTGCGGCGCGAGTTTAAATGGATATTTGCTGTCGCTGCCTTGCCGTATCCGATTCTAGGCGCGGATTTTCTCCACCATTTTTCATTGACGGTGGACCTTCGTGGTAACGCCTAATTGATGGCATCACGGGATTAACTGTTGTTGGCAAGGCGGCAGGAGTTCCAACGGTTAGCCCGACATTTTTTCTTGCTAACACCGGTGATCCTTTCCATGCGTTGTTGAACTCGTTCCCGCAACTGACTCGGGGAAATTTTCGATTTGATGAACCAACTCATACCACGGAGCACTTCATATCTACAACTGGTGCTCCCGTTTTCTCTCGTCCTCGTCGCTTGCCTCCGGACAAACTCAAAGCAGCACGATCAGAGTTTGATCATATGCTGCAAATGGGGATTATTCGTCCGTCCACGAGCCCGTGGGCGTCCCCATTACACATGGTACCGAAAGCGAATGGCGCTTGGAGACCTACTGGAGATTATCGACGCCTGAATTCGATAACAGTACCGGACCGTTATCCTATCCCTCATCTGCAAGACTTTGCGTCTTCGTTGCAGGGATGCAAGATATTCTCCAAACTGGATTTAATTCGTGCGTACCATCAAATTCCTGTCCATAAAAATGACATTCCAAAAACGGCTATAGTTACACCATTTGGGTCTTTCGAGTTTTTGACTATGCCATTCGGATTAAGGAATGCCGCTAGTACTTTTCAGCGGTTTATGGATGAGGTTACTCGCGGCCTCGATTTCGTCTATACCTATATTGACGATCTGCTCATTGCTAGTTCTTCTCCAGAGCAGCATACGCACCATTTGAATCTTCTTTTCCGCCGATTGAAGGCGTATAACGTGCAGCTTAATGCACCCAAATGTGTTTTTGGCGCTGAGTCACTGACTTTCTTGGGTCACGTCATCGATGCTGACGGTATTCGACCCCGGCCTGAGCGAGTTAAGGTCATAGAGGATTTGCCTCCACCGACCTCACTACGTCAGTTACGCCAGTTCTTAGGTCTGGTTAACCTTTATAGGCGTTTCGTGCCAAATTGTGCAAAATTGCTTTTCTCCCTGACAGAAATTTTGAAAAATTGTCGGAGGAAGAACAAAGATATTTCTTTGACAGACACTCAACTTACTGATTTTCAGCACGCCAAAACCGTTTTGGCTAATGCTTCGTTACTGACTCTCCCGGTACCCGGTGCAAAGCTAACGCTTTGTGTTGATGCATCGGATATCGCTGTGGGCGCAGTACTACAGCAAAACATCAATGGTTACCAGCAACCGCTGGAGTTTTTTTCCCAAAAGCTAAATCCTGCTGAGACGCGCTACAGCACCTTTGGAAGAGAGCTTTTAGCCATCTATTTGGCCGTGAAACATTTTTCACATGTGCTAGAGGGTAGACAATTTACTATCCTCACTGACCATAAACCATTGACTTTTGCTTTGAGAGCGAAGGCTGATAAATACTCGCCCAGAGAGACGAGACACCTTGATTTAATCTCGCAATATACGAGTGATATCCAGCACATTCCGGGTTCACTAAATACAGCGGCCGATGCTTTGTCCCGCTTACCCGTGACAGCGATCTCGTCATCCTCTGACATAGATCTGACTCGTTTGGCTGCGGATCAGCCTTCCCTTGAGTCATTGGATGTCACATCGCCCGAGTTTGCGAATTGCGAGATGAAATACTTGCCTCTGTCGACTGCAGTTGGCCAAATTCTCTGCGACGTCTCTTTGGACGTGCCTAGGCCCTTCGTTCCAGAGAATCATCGTCGGACCGTGTTTCTGGGATTACATTGTATCTCGCATCCAGGATCTTCTGCCACAGCAAAGCTCATATCAGCTAGATTTTTCTGGCCAAATATGAGGCGTGAAATTGCTGCTTGGTGCCGTTCCTGCGTCGCTTGCCAGAGATCAAAGGTCCATCGACACGTCAAGGCTCCCCTGGGTACCTTTGCTAACCCAGATGCGCGTTTTTCACATATTCATATTGACATAGTGGGACCTTGGCCTGTCAGCGATGGTTTTTCTTATCTACTTACCGTCATTGACCGTTTTTCGAGATGGCCTGAGGCCATCCCCTTGAAAAACATCACCGCGGAGACAACAGCACATGCTCTTGTGTCTGGATGGATCTCTCGTTATGGAGTTCCATCCACAATAACTACCGACCGTGGACGACAGTTCGAGTCGAGCCTTTTCCTCGAGCTGTCAAAATTAATTGGTGCTAAACGCATTAGAACTACCGCATACCATCCCGCTTCGAATGGTATGGTGGAGCGTTTTCACCGCCAACTGAAGGCCTCCTTAATGGCCTCAATGGACTCGGCGCATTGGAGCGAGTACCTCCCTATTGTGCTACTAGGGATTCGGTCAACGGTGAAGGTCGACTTTGGATTTTCACCGGCCGAAGTACTGTACGGTGCCCCTCTGACGTTGCCCGGGCAAATGCTTGCCCCTATCGATCTTGATGCCCAAGATCACGCTTCCTACGTGTCCCGTTTGCGCTCCTATTTCCAGGATTTGCCGCCAATGGACACTAGGAAACAAACTGTCAAGACTGCTGTCCCGAGGGATATTGCCTCGTGGACGCATGTTTTTGTAAGGAATGATACGGTGAAGCCCCCGCTCACACAACCTTACACTGGACCTTACCGTGTCTTAGCGCGCTCGGCTAAGCATTTCACGTTAGATATTAAGGGGTCCAGGGAGACAGTTACATTAGACAGGCTTAAGCAGGCGCACCTTGACACGGACGCTGTGGTTCCTGATCCACGAACCCCTTCGTATTTGCCTGTTGAGCGAACGACTGTTCCTGAACCACCATCATCGCCTGTCCCTGCACCACCACCATCGCCACGTTACAAGACCACGACCCATTCAGGTCGTAGGGTCCACTGGCCCAAAACATTTTGCAGCACCGTCTATATTGAGACTATGTTAGCTGCACCTTCTTTTTGCCTCTGTGTTTCTGCTTTTTCTTTGCCTTGTTTTTTTATGCATGCATGTCGTTTTTTTAAAAGCATTTTTCAAATCCTTATTCTGGATTCAATTTTTGCTAGAGCGGATAGCTCCCCCTTGTTGCATTGTTCGCCATCTTACTCAACATGTGAGTAATGACATCGATTTTCGATAATTTGAAAATCTGGCTCGAGGTACTGTAGTAAGACGCCTCACGCTCCTTGATAGAACAACGCCGGTTGAGAACACCAGAAAGAAAAGACAGACAGCCACTGGAAAGCCGACTGATCACACGGCAGAAACCAGCCTCTGTACAACACCATTGTTTGTGCTACATCAAAAAATAAACGTATATTTCATCTCTAATTTCTGCTGTTGAAATAATTATTATGTCACTCGTATCTCGATAACATTTATAACTAATACTGCTAAATTGTAAAGTGGGTGAGAGGGAAGAGCTGCCTTCCAACCAGGTTCTTGTAAGGTGAGTGAGAGGGAAGTTCTGCCTTCCAACCAGTTTGTTGTAAGATGGGTGAGAGGGAAGTGCTGCCTTCCAACCTGTTTGTTGTAAAGTGGGTGAGAGGGAAGTGCTGCCTTCCAACCAGTTTGTTGTAAGGTGGGTGAGAGGCAAGTGCTGCCTTCCAACCAGTTTGTTGTAAGACGGGTGAGAGGGAAGTCCTGCCTTCCAACCTGTTTGTTGTAAAGTGGCTGAGAGGGAAGTGCTACCTTCCAACCTGTTTGATGTAAATGGGTGGTTGAGAGGGAAGTGCTGACTTCCAACCAGTTTGTTGTAAGGTGGGTGAGAGGGAAGTGCTGCCTTCCAACCAGTTTGTTGTGAAGTGGGTGAGAGGGAAGTCCTGCCTTCCAACCTGTTTGTTGGAAGGTGGGTGAGAGGTAAGTGCTGCCTTCTAACCAGTTTGTTATAAGGTGGGTGAGAGGAAAGTGCTGCCTTCCAACAAGTTTTTTGTAAAGTGGGTGAGAGGGAAGTGCTGCCTTCCAACCAGTTTGTTGTAAGATGGGTGAGAGGGAAGTGCTGTATTCCAAACTGTTTGTTGTAAAGTGGGTGAGAGGGAAGTGCTGCCTTCTAACCAGTTTGTTGTAAAGTGGGTGAGAGGGAAGAGATGCCTTCTAACCAGTTTCTTGTAAGGTGGGTGAGAGAGAAGTGCTGCCTTCCAACCAGTTTGTTGTGAAGTGGGTGAGAGGGAAGTCCTGCCTTCCAACCTGTTTGTTGTAAGGTGGGTGAGAGAGAAGTGCTACCTTCCAACCAGTTCGTTGTAAAGTGGGTGAGAGGGAAGTGCTGCATTCCAACCAGTTTGTTGTAAGGTGGGTGAGAGGGAAGTGCTGCCTTCCAACCAGTTTGTTGTAAGGTGCATGAGAGAGAAGTGCTCCCTTCCAACCAGTTTGTTGTAAGGTGGGTGAGAGGGAAGTGCTCCCTTCCAACCTGTTTGTTGTAAGGTGGGTGAGAGGGAAGTGCTCCCTTCCAACCTGTTTGTTGTAAGGTGGGTGAGAGGGAAGTGCTGCCTTCCAACCAGTTTTTGTAAAGTGGGTGAGAGGGAATGGCTCCCTTCCAACCAGTTTGTTGTAAAGTGGGTGAGAGGGAAGTGCTGCCTTCTAACCAGTTTGTTGTAAGTTGGGTGAGAGGGAATGCTGCCTTCCAACCAGTTTGTTGTAAGCTGGGTGAGAGGGCAGTGCTGCCTTCCAACCAATTTGTTGTAAGAAGGGTGAGAGGGAAGTGCTGCCTTCTAACCAGTTTGTTGTAAAGTGGGTGAGAGGGAAGTGGTGACTTCCAAACAGTATGTTGTAAAGTGGGTGAGAGGGAAGTGCTGGCTTTCAACCAGTTTGTTGTAAAGTGGGTGAGAGGGAAGTGCTGCCTTCCAACCTGTTTGTTGTAAGGTGGGTGAGAGGGAAGTGCTGCCTTCTAACCAGTTTGTTGTAAAGTGGGTGAGAGGGAAGTGCTGACTTTCAACCAGTTTATTGTAAAGTCGGTAAGAGGGAAGTGCTGCCTTCCAACTAGTTTGTTGTAAGGTGGGTAAGAGGGAAGTCCTGCCTTCTAACCAGTTTGTTGTAAAGTGGGTGAGAGGGAAGTGCTGCCTTCCAACCAGTTTGTTGTAAAGTGGGTGAGAGGAAAGAGCTGCCTTCCAACGAGTTTGTTGTAAGGTGAATGAGAGGGAAGTTCTGCCTTCCAACCAGTTTGTTGTAAGATGGGTGAGAGGGAAGTGCTGCCTTCCAACCTGTTTCTTGTAAGGTGGGTGAGAGGGAAGTGCTGCCTTCCAACCAGTTTATTGTAAGGTGGGTGAGAGCGAAGTGCTGCCTTCCAACCAGTTTGTTGTAAGATGGGTGAGAGGGAAGTCCTGCCTTCCAACCTGTTTGTTGTAAAATAGCTAAGCGGGAAGTGCTGCCTTCCAACCTGTTTGTTGTAAAATGGGTGGGTGAGAGGGAAGTGCTGATTCCAACCAGTTTGTTGTAAAGTGGTTGAGAGGGAAGTGCTGACTTCCAACCATTTTGTTGTAAGGTGGGTGAGAGGGAAGTGCTGCCTTCTAACCAGTTTGTTGTGAAGTGGGTGAGAGGGAAGTCCTGCCTTCCAACCTGTTTGTTGGAAGGTGGGTGAGAGGTAAGTGCTACCTTCTAACCAGTTTGTTATAAGGTGGGTGAGAGGAAAGTGCTGCCTTCCAACAAGTTTTTTGTAAAGTGGGTGAGAGGGAAGTGCTGCCTTCCAACCAGTTTGTTGTAAAGTGGGTGAGAGGGAAGTGCTGCCTTCTAACCAGTTTGTTGTAAAGTGGGTGAGAGGGAAGAGATGCCTTCCAACCAGTTTCTTGTAAGGTGGGTGAGAGAGAAGTGCTGCCTTCCAACCAGTTTGTTGTGAAGTGGGTGAGAGGGAAGTCCTGCCTTCCAACCTGTTTGTTGTAAGGTGGGTGAGAGAGAAGTGCTACCTACCAACCAGTTCGTTGTAAAGTGGGTGAGAGGGAAGTGCTGCATTCCAACCAGTTTGTTGTAAGGTGGGTGAGAGGGAAGTGCTGCCTTCCAACCAGTTTGTTGTAAGGTGCATGAGAGAGAAGTGCTCCCTTCCAACCAGTTTGTTGTAAGGTGGGTGAGAGGGAAGTGCTCCCTTCCAACCTGTTTCTTGTAAGGTGGGTGAGAGGGAATGGCTCCCTTCCAACCAGTTTGTTGTAAAGTGGGTGAGAGGGAAGTGCTGCCTTCTAACCAGTTTGTTGTAAGGTGGGTGAGAGGGAAGTGCTGCCTTCCAACCAGTTTGTTGTAAGTTGGGTGAGAGGGAATGCTGCCTTCCAACCAGTTTGTTGTAAGCTGGGTGAGAGGGCAGTGCTGCCTTCCAACCAATTTGTTGTAAGAAGGGTGAGAGGGAAGTGCTGCCTTCTAACCAGTTTGTTGTAAAGTGGGTGAGAGGGAAGTGGTGACTTCCAAACAGTATGTTGTAAAGTGGGTGAGAGGGAAGTGCTGGCTTTCAACCAGTTTGTTGTAAAGTGGGTGAGAGGGAAGTGCTGCCTTCCAACCTGTTTGTTGTAAGGTGGGTGAGAGGGAAGTGCTGCCTTCTAACCAGTTTGTTGTAAAGTGGGTGAGAGGGAAGTGCTGACTTTCAACCAGTTTATTGTAAAGTCGGTAAGAGGGAAGTGCTGCCTTCTAACCAGTTTGTTGTAAGGTGGGTGAGAGGGAAGTCCTGCCTTCTAACCAGATTGTTGTAAAGTGGGTGAGAGGGAAGTGCTGCCTTTAAACCTCTTTGTGGTAAGGTGGGTGAGAGGGAAGTGCTGCCTTCCAACCAGTTTGTTGTAAAGTGGGTGAGAGGAAAGAGCTGCCTTCCAACGAGTTTGTTGTAAGGTGAATGAGAGGGAAGTTCTGCCTTCCAACCAGTTTGTTGTAAGATGGGTGAGAGGGAAGTGCTGCCTTCCAACCTGTTTCTTGTAAGGTGGGTGAGAGGGAAGTGCTGCCTTCCAACCAGTTTATTGTAAGGTGGGTGAGAGCGAAGTGCTGCCTTCCAACCAGTTTGTTGTAAGATGGGTGAGAGGGAAGTCCTGCCTTCCAACCTGTTTGTTGTAAAATAGCTAAGCGGGAAGTGCTGCCTTCCAACCTGTTTGTTGTAAAATGGGTGGGTGAGAGGGAAGTGCTGACTTCCAACCAGTTTGTTGTAAAGTGGGTGAGAGTGAAGTTCTGCCTTCCAACCTGTTTGTTGTAAGGTGGGTGAGAGGGAAGTGCTGCCTTCCAACCTGTTTGTTGTAAGGTGGGTGAAAGGGAAGCGCTGCCTTCTAACCAGTTTGTTGTAAGGTGGGTGAGAGGGAAGTGCTGCAGTCCAACCAGTTTGTTGTAACGTGGGTGAGAGGGAAGTGCTGCATTCTAACCAGTTTGTTGTAAGGTGGGTTTGAGGGAAGTGCTGCATTCCAACCAGTTTGTTGTAAGGTGGGTGAGAGAGAAGTGCTGCCTTCCAACCTGTTTGTTTTAAGGTGGGTGAGTGGGAAGTCCTGCCTTCCAAGCTGTTTGTTGTAAAGTGGCTGAGAGGGAAGTGCTGCCTTCCAACCTGTTTGTTCTAAAATGGGTGGGTGAGAGGGAAGTGCTGAGTTCCAACCAGTTTGTTGTAAGATGGGTGAGAGGGAAGTGCTGCCTTCCAACCTGTTTGTTGTAAGGTGGGTGAGAAGGAAGTGCTGCCTTCCAACCTGTTTGTTGTAAGGTGGGTGAGAGGGAAGTGCTGCCTTCCAACCAATTTGTTGTAAGAAGGGTGAGAGGGAAGTGCTGCCTTCCAACCAGTTTCTTGTAAAGAGGGTGAGAGGGAAGTGCTGCCTTCCAACCAGTTTGTTGTAAAGTGGCTTAGAGGGAAGAGCTGCCTTCCAACCAGTTTCTTGTAAGGTGAGTGAGAGGGAAGTGCTGCCTTCCAACCAGTTTGTCGTGAAGTGGGTGAGAGGAAAGTCCTGCCTTCCAACCTGTTTGTTGTAAGGTGGCTGAGAGAGAAGTACTACCTTCCAACCAGTTCGTTGTGAAGTGGGTGAGAGGGAAGTGCTGCATTCCAACCAGTTTGTTGTAACGTGGGTGAGAGGGAAGTGCTGCCTTCCAACCGGTTTGTTGTAAGGTGCGTGAGAGAGAAGTGCTCCCTTCCAACCAGTTTGTTGTAAGGTGGGTGAGAGGGAAGTGCTCTCTTCCAACCTGTTTGTTGTAAGTGGGTGAGAGGTAAGTGCTGCCTTCTAACTAGTTTGTTATAAGGTGGGTGAGAGGGAAGTGCTGCCTTCCAAACAGTTTCTTGTAAAGTGGGCGAGAGGGAAGTGCTGCCTTCCAACCAGTTTGTTGTAAGGTGGGTGAGAGGGAAGTGCTGCCTTCCAACCAATTTGTTGTAAAGTGGGTGAGAGAAAAGTTCTGCCTTCTAAACAATATGTTGTAAAGTGGGTTAGAGGGAAGTGCTGGCTTCCAACCAGTTTGTTGTAAAGTGGGTGAGAGGGAAGTGCTGCCTTCCAACCTGTTTTTTGTAAGGTGGGTGAGAGGGAAGTGCTGCCTTCTAACCAGTTTGTTGTAAAGTGGGTGAGAGGGATGTGCTGACTTTCAACCAGTTTAATGAAAAGTGGGTTCGAGGGAAGTGCTGCCTTCTAACCAGTTTGTTGTAAGGTGGGTGAGAGGGAAGTCCTGCCTTCTAACCTGTTTATTGTAAAGGGTGTGAGAGGGAAGTGCTGCCTTCCAACCTGTTTGTTGTAAGATGGGTGAGAGGGATGTGCTGCCTTCAAACCTGTTTGTTGTAAAGTGGGTGAGAGGGAAGTGCTGCCTTCCAACCAGTTTGTTGTAAGATGGGTGAGAGGGAAGTTCTGCCTTCCAACCTGTTTGTTGTAAAGTGGCTAAGCGGGAAGTGCTGCCTTCCATCCTGTTTGTTGTAAAATGGGTGGGTGAGAGGGAAGTGCTGACTTCCAACCAGGTTGTTGTAAGGTGGGTGAGAGTGAAGTGCTGCCTTCCAACCTGTTTGTTGTAAGGTGGGTGAGAGAGAAGTGCTGCCTTCCAACCTGTTTGTTGTAAGGTGGGTGAGAGGGAAGTGCTGCCTTCTAACCAGTTTGTTGTAAGAAGAGTGAGAGGGAAGTGCTGCCTTCCAACCACTTTGTTGTAAAGTGGGTGAGAGGGAAGTGCGGCTTTCCAACCAGTTTGTTGTAAGGTGGGTGAGAGAAAGTGCTGACTTCCAACCGGTTTGTTGTAAAGTGGGTGAGACGGAAAAAGCTGCCTTCTAACCAGTTTGTTATAAGCTGGGTGAGAGGGAAATGCTGCCTTCCAACCTGTTTGTTGTAAGGTGGGTGACAGGGAAGTGCTGCCTTCCAACCAGTTTGTTTTTAAATGGGTGGGTGAGAGGGAAGTGCTTCCTTCCAATCTGTTTGTTGTAAAGTGGGTGAGTGGGAACTGCTGCCTTCCAACCAGTTTGTTGTAAGGTGGGTGAGAGGGAAGTGCTGCCTTCCAACCAGTTTGTTGTAAAGTGGGTGAGTGGGAACTGCTGCCTTCCAACCAGTTTGTTGTAAGGTGGGTGAGAGGGCAGTGCTGCCTTCCAACCAGTTTGTTGTAAGATGGTTGAGAGGGAAGTCCTGACTTCCAACCAATTTGTTGTAAAGTGGCTGAGAGGAAAGCGCTGCCTTCCAACCAGTTTGTTTTAAAATGGGTGGGTGAGAGGGAAGTGCTGCCTTCTAGCAAGTTTGTTGTAAAGTGGTTGAGAGGGAGTGCTGCCTTCCAACCTGTTAGTTGTAACGTGGTTGAGAGGGAAGTGCTGCATTCCAACCAGTTTCTTGTAAGGTGGGCGAGAGGGAAGTGCTGCTTTCCAACCAGTTTGTTGTAAAGTGAGTGAGTGGTAAGTGCTCCATTCAAACCAATTTGTTGTAAGGTGGGTGAGAGGGAAGTGCTGCCTTCCAACCAGTGTGTTGTAAGATGGGTGAGAGGGAAGTCCTGCCTTCCAGCCAGTCTGTTGTAAAGTGGCTGAGAGGTAAGTGCTGCCTTCCAACCTGTTTGTTGTAAAATGGGTGGGTAAGAGGGAAGTGCTGACTTCCAACCATTTTGATGCAAGCTGGGTGAGAGGGAAGTTCTGCCTTCTAACCAGTTTGTCGTAAAGTGGGTGAGAGGGAAGTGCTGCCTTCCAAACAGTTTGTTGTAAGGTGGGTGAGAGGGAAGTGCTGCCTTCCAACCAGTTTGTTGTAAGGTGGGTGAGAGGGAAGAGCTGCCTTCCAACCATTTTGTTGTAAGCTGGGTGAGAGGGAAGTGCTGCATTCCAACCAGTTTGTTGTAAGATGGGTGAGTGGGAAGTGCTGCCTTCTAACCAGTTTGTTGTAAAGTGGGTGAGAGGGAAGTGCTGCCTTCCAACCAGTTTGTTGTAAGGTGGGTGAGAGGGAAGTGCTGCCTTCCAACCAGTTTGTTGTGAGATGGTTGAGAGGGAAGTCCTGACTTCCAACCAGTTTGTTGTAAGATGGGTGAGAGGGAAATGCTGCCTTCCAACCAGTTTGTTGTGAGATGGTTGAGAGGGAAGTCCTGACTTCCAACCAGTTTGTTGCAAAGTGGCTGAGAGGAAAGCGCTGCCTTCCAACCTGTTTGTTGTAAAATGGGCGGGTGAGAGGGAAGTGCTGCCTTCCAACCAGATTCTTGTAAGGTGGGTGAGAGAGAAGTGCTGCCTTCCAACCAGATTGTTGTGAAGTGGGTGAGAGGGAAGTCCTGCCTTCCAACCAGTTCGTTGTAAGCTGGGTGAGAGGGAAGGGCTGCCTTCCAACCTGTTTGTTGTAAGGTGGGTGAGAGGTAAGTGCTGCCTTCTAACCTGTTTGTTGTAAGGTGGGTGAGAGGGAAGTGCTGCCTTCCAACCTGTTTGTTGTAAGGTGGGTGAGAGGGAAGTGCTGCATTCCAACCAGTTTGTTGTAAGATGGGTGAGAGGGAAGTGCTGCCTACCAACCAGTTTGTTGTAAAGTAGGTGAGAGGGAAGTGCTGCCTTCCAACCTGTTTGTTGTAAGGTGGGTGAGAGGGAAGTGCTGCATTCCAACCAGTTTGTTGTAAGATGGGTGAGAGGGAAGTGCTGCCTACCAACCACTTTGTTGTAAAGTAGGTGAGAGGGAAGTGCTGCCTTCCACCCAGTTTGTTGTAAGGTGGGTGAGGGGAAGTGCTGCCTTCCAACCAGTTTATGTAAAGTGGGTCAGAGGGAAGTGCTGCGTTCCAACCAGTTTGTTGTAAGATGGGTGAGAGGGAAGTCCTGCCTTCCAACCAGTTCGTTGTAAAGTGGCTGAGAGGGAAGTGCTGCCTTCCAACCTGTTTGTTGTAAAACGGGTGGGTAAGAGGGAAGTGCTGACTTCCAAACAGTTTGTTGTAAGGTGGGTGAGAGGGATGTGCTGCCTTCTAGCCAGTTTGTTGTAAAGTGGGTGAGAGGGAGTGCTGCCTTCCAACCAGTTTGTTGTAAGATGGGTGAGAGGGAGTGCTGCCTTCCAACCAGTTTGTTGTAAAGTGGGTGAGAGGGAAGTGCTGCCTTCCAAGCTGTTAGTTGTAACGTGGGTGAGAGAGAAGTGTTGCATTCCAACCAGTTTCTTGAAAGGTGGGTGAGAGGGATGTGCTGCCTTCTAGCCAGTTTGTTGTAAGATGGGTAAGAGGGAAGTGCTGCCTTCCAACCAGTTTGTTGTAAGGTGGGTCAGAGGGAACTGCTGCCTTCCAACCAGTTTGTTGTAAGATGGTGAGAGGGAAGTGCTGCCTTCCAACCAGTTTGTTGTAAGGTGGGTCAGAGGGAAGTACTGCGTTCCAACCAGTTTGTTGTAAGATGGGTGAGAGGGAAGTCCTGCCTTCCAACCAGTTTGTTGTAAAATGGCTGAGAGGGAAGTGCTGCCTTCCAACCTGTTTGTTGTAAAACGGGTGGTTAAGAGGGAAGTGCTGACTTCCAAACAGTTGTTGTAAGGTGGGTGAGCGGGAAGTCCTTCGTTCCAACCTGTTTGACGTAAGGTGTGTGAGATGGAAATGCTACCTTCCAACCTGTTTGTTGTAAGGTGGGTGAGAAGGAAGTGCTGCCTTCTAACCAGTTTGTTGTAAAGTGGAGGAGAGGGAAGAGCTGCCTTCCAACCTGTTTTTTGTAACGGGGGTGAGAGGGAAGTGCTGCCTTCCAACCATTTTGATGTAAGTTGGGTGAGAGGGAAGTTCTGCCTTCTAACCAGTTTGTTGTAAAGTGGGTGAGAGTGAAATGCCGCCTTCCAACGAGATTCTTGTAAAGTGGGTGAGAGGAAAGTGCTGACTTTCAACCAGTTTATTGTAAGCTGGGTGAGAGGGAAGTGCTGCATTCCAGCCAGTTTGTTGTAAGGTGGGTGAGAGCGAAGTGCTGCCTTCTAACCAGTTTGTTGTAAGAAGAGTGAGAGGGAAGTGGTGCCATCCTACCTGTTTGTTGTAAGGTGGGTGAGAGGGAAGTGCTGCCTTCCAACCAGTTTGTTGTAAGGTGGGTGAGAGGGAAGTGCTGCCTTCCAACCTGTTTGTTGTAAGTTGGGTGAGAGGGAAGTGCTGCCTTCCAACCAGTTTGTTGTAAAGTGGTTGAGAGAAAAGTTCTGCCTTCTTACCAATTTGTTGTAAAGTGGGTGAGAGGGAAGTGCGTCCTTCCAACCAGTTTGTTGTAAGGTGGGTGAGAGAGAAGTTCTTCCTTCCAACCAGTTTGTTGTAAAGTGGGTGAGAGAAAAGTGCTGCATTCCAACCATTTTGTTGTAAAATGGGTGAGAGGGAAGTGCTGCATTCCAACCAGTTTGTCGTAAGGTGGGTGAGAGGGAAGTGCTGTCTTCCAACCAGTTTGTTGTAAGCTGGGTGAGAGGGAAGTGCTGCCTTCCAACCTTTTTGTTGTAAGTTGGGTGAGAGGGAAGTGCTGCCTTCCAACCTCTTTGTTGTAAGGTGGGTGAGAGGGAAGTGCTGCCTTCTAACCAGTTTGTTGTGAAATGAGTGAGAGGGCAGTGCTGCTTTCCTACCAGTTTGTTGTAAGCTGGGTGAGAGGGAAGTGCTGCCTTCCAACCAGTTTGTTGTAAGGTGGGTGAGAGGGAAGGGCTGCCTTCCAATCTGTTTATTGTAAGGTGGGTGAGAGGGAATTGCTGCCTTCTAACCAATTTGTTGTAAGATGGGTGAGAGGGAAGTGCTGCCTTTCAAACAGTTTGTTGTAAGGTGAATGAGAGGGAATTTCAGCCTTCCAACCAGTCTGTTGTAAGATTGGTGAGAGGGAATTGCTGCCTTCCAACCTGTTTGTTTTAAAATGGGTGGGTGAGAGGGAAGTGCTGACTTCCAACCAGTTTGTTGTAAGTTGGGTGAGAGGTAAGTACTGTTTTCAACCTGTTTGTTGTGAGGTGGGTGAGAGGGAAGTGCTGCCTTCCAACCAGATTCTTGTAAGGTGGGTGAGAGAGAAGTGCTGCCTTCCAACCTGTTTGTTGTGAAGTGGGTGAGAGGGAAGTCCTGCCTTCCAACCTGTTTGTTGTAAGGTGGGTGAGAACGAAGTGCTACCTTCCAACCAGTTTGTTGTAAAGTGGGTTAGAGGGAAGTGCTGCATTCCAACCAGTTTGTTGTAAGGTGCGTGAGAGAGAAGTGCTCCCTTCCAACCAGTTTGTTGTAAGGTGGGTGAGAGGGAAGTGCTCCCTTCCAACCTGTTTGTTGTAAGGTGGGTGAGAGGTAAGTGCTGCCTTCTAACCAGATTGTTTTAAAGAGGGTGACAGGGAAGTGCTGCCTTCCAACCAGTTTGTTATAAGGTGGGTGAGAGGGAAGTGCTTCCTTCCAACCAGTTTCTTGTAAAGTGGGTGAGAGGGAAGTGCTGCCTTCCAACCTATTTGTTGTAAAGTGGGTGAGAGGGAAGTGCTGGCTTCCAACCAGTTTGTTGTAAAGTGGGTGAGAGGGAAGTGCTGCCTTCTAACCAGTTTGTTGTAAGAAGAGTGAGGGCGAAATGCTTCCTTCCAACCAGTTTGTTGTAAAGTGGGTGAAAGAGAAGTGCTGCCTTCCAAACTCTTTGTTATAAGATGGGTGAGAGGGAAGTCCTGCCTTCCAACCAGTTTGTTGTAAAGTGGCTGAGAGGGAAGTGCTGCCTTCCAACCTGTTTGTTGTAAGATGGGTGGGTAAGAGGGAAGTGCTGCCTTCCAAACAGTTTGTTGTAAGGTGGGTGAGAGGGAAGTGCTGCCTACCAACCAGTTTGTTGTAAGGTGGGTGAGAGGGAAGAGCTGCCTTCCAACCAGTTTGTTGTAAGCTGGGTGAGAGGGAAGTGCTGCATTCCAAACACTTGGTTGTAAGATGGTTGAGAGGGAAGTGCTGCCTTCTAACCAGTTTGTTGTAAAGTGGGTGAGAGGGAAGTGCTGCCTTCCAACCTGTTTGTTGTAAGTTGGGTGAGAGGGAAGTTCTGCCTTCTAACCAGTTTGTTGTAAGGAGGGTGAGAGGGAAGAGCTGCATTCCAACCAGTTTGTTGTAAGGTGGGTGAGAGGGAAATGCTGCCTTCCAACCAGTTTGTTGTAAGCTGGATGAGAGGGAAGTGCTGCATTCCAACCAGTTTGTTGTAAGTTGGGTGAGAGGGAAGTGCTGCCTTCCAACCAGTTTGTTGTGAGATGGTTGAGAGGGAAGTCCTGACTTCCAACCAGTTTGTTGTAAAGTGGCTGAGAGGAAAGCGCTGCCTTCCAACCTGTTTGTTGTAAAATGGATGGGTGAGAGGGAAGTGCTGCATTCCAACCAGTTCGTTGTAAGCTGGGTGAGAGTAAAGGGCTGCCTTCCAACCTGTTTGTTGTAAGGTGGGTGAGAGGGAAGTGCTGCCTTCCAACCTGTTTGTTGTAAGGTGGGTGAGAGGGAAGTGCAGCCTTCTATCCAGTTTGTTGTAAAGTGGGTGAGAGAGAGTGCTGCATTCCAACCAGTTTGTTGTAAGATGGGTGAGAGGGAAGTGCTGCCTTCCAACCAGTTTGTTGTAAGGTGGGTGAGAGGGAAGAGCTGCCTTCCAACCCGTTTGTTGTAAGCTGGGTGAGAGGGAAGTGCTGCATTCCAACCACTTGGTTGTAAGATGGGTGAGAGGGAAGTGCTGCCTTCTAACCAGTTTGTTGTAAAGTGGGTGAGAGGGAAGTGCTGCCTTCCAACCTGTTTGTTGTAAGGTGGGTGAGAGGGAAGCGCTGCCTTCCAACCAGTTTGATGTAAGTTGGGTGAGAGGGAAGTTCTGCCTTCTAACCAGTTTGTTGTAAGGAGGGTGAGAGGGAAGTGCTGCATTCCAACCAGTTTGTTGTAAGGTGGGTGAGAGGGAAATGCTGCCTTCCAACCAGTTTGTTGTAAGCTGGGTGAGAGGGAAGTGCTGCATTCCAACCAGTTTGTTGTAAGGTGGGTGAGAGGGAAGTGCTGCCTTCTAACAAGTTTGTTGTAAGGTGGGTGAGAGGGAAGTGCTCCCTTCCAACCAGTTTGTTGTGAGATGGTTGAGTGGGAAGTCCTGACTTCCAACCAGTTTGTTGTAAAGTGGCTGAGAGGAAAGCGCTGCCTTCCAACCTCTTTGTTGTAAAATGGATGGGTGAGAGGGAAGTGCTGCATTCCAACCAGTTCGTTGTAAGCTGGGTGAGAGGGAAGGGCTGCCTTCCAACCTGTTTGTTGTAAGGTGGGTGAGAGGGAAGTGCTGCCTTCCAACCTGTTTGTTGTAAGGTGGGTGAGAGGGAAGTGCAGCCTTCTAGCCAGTTTGTTGTAAAGTGGGTGAGAAAAAGTGCTGCATTCCAACCAGTTTGTTGTAAGATGGGTGAGAGGGAAGTGCTGCCTTCTAACCAGTTTGTTGTAAAGTGGGTGAGAGGGAAGTGCTGCCTTCCAACCTCTTTGTTGTAAGGTGGGTGAGAGGGAAGTGCTGCATTCCAACCAGTTTGTTGTAAGATGGGTGAGAGGGAAGTGCTGCCTTCCAACCAGTTTGTTGTAAAGTAGGTGAGAGGGAAGTGCTGCCTTCCACCCTGTTTGTTGTAAGGTGGGTGAGGGGAAGTGCTGCCTTCCAACCAGTTTGTTGTAAAGTGGGTGAGAGGGAACTGCTGCCTTCCAACCAGTTTGTTCTAAGGTGGGTGAGAGGGAAGTGCTGCCTTCCAACCAGTTTGTTGTAAGATGGTTGAGAGGGAAGTCCTGTCTTCCAACCAGTTTGTTGTAAAGTGGCTGAGAGGAAAGCGCTGCCTTCCAAATTGTTTGTTGTAAAATGGGTGGGTGAGAGGGAAGTGCTGCATTCCAACCAGTTCGTTGTAAGCTGGGAGAGAGGGAAGGGCTGCCTTCCAACCTGTTTGTTGTAAGGTGGGTGAGAGGGAAGTGCTGCATTCCAACCAGTTTCTTGTAAGGTGCGTGAGAGAGAAGTGCTCCCTTCCAACCAGTTTGTTGTAAGGTGGGTGAGAGGGAAGTGCTCCCTTCCAACCTGTTTGTTGTAAGGTGGGTGAGAGGTAAGTGCTGCCTTCTAACCAGATTGTTTTAAAGAGGGTGACAGGGAAGTGCTGCCTTCCAACCAGTTTGTTATAAGGTGGGTGAGAGGGAAGTGCTTCCTTCCAACCAGTTTCTTGTAAAGTGGGTGAGAGGGAAGTGCTGCCTTCCAACCTATTTGTTGTAAAGTGGGTGAGAGGGAAGTGCTGGCTTCCAACCAGTTTGTTGTAAAGTGGGTGAGAGGGAAGTGCTGCCTTCTAACCAGTTTGTTGTAAGAAGAGTGAGGGCGAAATGCTTCCTTCCAACCAGTTTGTTGTAAAGTGGGTGAAAGAGAAGTGCTGCCTTCCAAACTCTTTGTTATAAGATGGGTGAGAGGGAAGTCCTGCCTTCCAATCAGTTTGTTGTAAAGTGGCTGAGAGGGAAGTGCTGCCTTCCAACCTGTTTGTTGTAAGATGGGTGGGTAAGAGGGAAGTGCTGCCTTCCAAACAGTTTGTTGTAAGGTGGGTGAGAGGGAAGTGCTGCCTACCAACCAGTTTGTTGTAAGGTGGGTGAGAGGGAAGAGCTGCCTTCCAACCAGTTTGTTGTAAGCTGGGTGAGAGGGAAGTGCTGCATTCCAAACACTTGGTTGTAAGATGGTTGAGAGGGAAGTGCTGCCTTCTAACCAGTTTGTTGTAAAGTGGGTGAGAGGGAAGTGCTGCCTTCCAACCTGTTTGTTGTAAGTTGGGTGAGAGGGAAGTTCTGCCTTCTAACCAGTTTGTTGTAAGGAGGGTGAGAGGGAAGAGCTGCATTCCAACCAGTTTGTTGTAAGGTGGGTGAGAGGGAAATGCTGCCTTCCAACCAGTTTGTTGTAAGCTGGATGAGAGGGAAGTGCTGCATTCCAACCAGTTTGTTGTAAGTTGGGTGAGAGGGAAGTGCTGCCTTCCAACCAGTTTGTTGTGAGATGGTTGAGAGGGAAGTCCTGACTTCCAACCAGTTTGTTGTAAAGTGGCTGAGAGGAAAGCGCTGCCTTCCAACCTGTTTGTTGTAAAATGGATGGGTGAGAGGGAAGTGCTGCATTCCAACCAGTTCGTTGTAAGCTGGGTGAGAGTAAAGGGCTGCCTTCCAACCTGTTTGTTGTAAGGTGGGTGAGAGGGAAGTGCTGCCTTCCAACCTGTTTGTTGTAAGGTGGGTGAGAGGGAAGTGCAGCCTTCTATCCAGTTTGTTGTAAAGTGGGTGAGAGAGAGTGCTGCATTCCAACCAGTTTGTTGTAAGATGGGTGAGAGGGAAGTGCTGCCTTCCAACCAGTTTGTTGTAAGGTGGGTGAGAGGGAAGAGCTGCCTTCCAACCCGTTTGTTGTAAGCTGGGTGAGAGGGAAGTGCTGCATTCCAACCACTTGGTTGTAAGATGGGTGAGAGGGAAGTGCTGCCTTCTAACCAGTTTGTTGTAAAGTGGGTGAGAGGGAAGTGCTGCCTTCCAACCTGTTTGTTGTAAGGTGGGTGAGAGGGAAGCGCTGCCTTCCAACCAGTTTGATGAAAGTTGGGTGAGAGGGAAGTTCTGCCTTCTAACCAGTTTGTTGTAAGGAGGGTGAGAGGGAAGTGCTGCATTCCAACCAGTTTGTTGTAAGGTGGGTGAGAGGGAAATGCTGCCTTCCAACCAGTTTGTTGTAAGCTGGGTGAGAGGGAAGTGCTGCATTCCAACCAGTTTGTTGTAAGGTGGGTGAGAGGGAAGTGCTGCCTTCTAACAAGTTTGTTGTAAGGTGGGTGAGAGGGAAGTGCTCCCTTCCAACCAGTTTGTTGTGAGATGGTTGAGTGGGAAGTCCTGACTTCCAACCAGTTTGTTGTAAAGTGGCTGAGAGGAAAGCGCTGCCTTCCAACCTCTTTGTTGTAAAATGGATGGGTGAGAGGGAAGTGCTGCATTCCAACCAGTTCGTTGCAAGCTGGGTGAGAGGGAAGGGCTGCCTTCCAACCTGTTTGTTGTAAGGTGGGTGAGAGGGAAGTGCTGCCTTCCAACCTGTTTGTTGTAAGGTGGGTGAGAGGGAAGTGCAGCCTTCTAGCCAGTTTGTTGTAAAGTGGGTGAGAAAAAGTGCTGCATTCCAACCAGTTTGTTGTAAGATGGGTGAGAGGGAAGTGCTGCCTTCTAACCAGTTTGTTGTAAAGTGGGTGAGAGGGAAGTGCTGCCTTCCAACCTCTTTGTTGTAAGGTGGGTGAGAGGGAAGTGCTGCATTCCAACCAGTTTGTTGTAAGATGGGTGAGAGGGAAGTGCTGCCTTCCAACCAGTTTGTTGTAAAGTAGGTGAGAGGGAAGTGCTGCCTTCCACCCTGTTTGTTGTAAGGTGGGTGAGGGGAAGTGCTGCCTTCCAACCAGTTTGTTGTAAAGTGGGTGAGAGGGAACTGCTGCCTTCCAACCAGTTTGTTCTAAGGTGGGTGAGAGGGAAGTGCTGCCTTCCAACCAGTTTGTTGTAAGATGGTTGAGAGGGAAGTCCTGACTTCCAACCAGTTTGTTGTAAAGTGGCTGAGAGGAAAGCGCTGCCTTCCAAATTGTTTGTTGTAAAATGGGTGGGTGAGAGGGAAGTGCTGCATTCCAACCAGTTCGTTGTAAGCTGGGAGAGAGGGAAGGGCTGCCTTCCAACCTGTTTGTTGTAAGGTGGGTGAGAGGGAAGTGCTGCCTTCCAACCTGTTTGTTGTAAGGTGGGTGAGAGGGAAGTGCTGCCTTCTAGCCAGTTTGTTGTAAAGTGCGTGAGAGGGAGTGCTGCCTTCCAACCAGTTTGTTGTAAGATGGGTGAGAGGGATTGCTGCCTTCCAACCAGTTTGTTGTAAAGTGGGTGAGAGGGAGTGCTGACTTCCAACCAGTTTGTTGTAAAGTGTGTGAGAGGGAAGTGCTGCCTTCCAACCTGTTATTTGTAACGTGGGTGAGAGAGAAGTGTTGCATTCCAACCAGTTTCTTGTAAGGTGGGTGAGAGGGAAGTGTTCCATTCAAACCAGTTTGTTGTAAGATGGGTCAGAGGGAAGTGCTGCGTTCCAACCAGTTTGTTGTAAGATGGGTGAGAGGGAAGTCCTGCCTTCCAACCAGTTTGTTGTAAAGTGGTTGAGAGGGAAGTGCTGCCTTCCAACCAGTTTGTTGTAAGGTGGGTGAGAGGGAAGTGCTGCCTTCCAACCAGTTTGTTGTAAAGTGGGTGAGAGGGAACTGCTGCCTTCCAATCAGTTTGTTGTTAGATGTGTGAGAGGGAAGTGCTGCCTTCCAACCAGTTTGTTGTAAGATGGTTGAGAGGGAAGTCCTGACTTCCAACCAGTTTGTTGTAAAGTGGCTGAGAGGAATGCGCTGCCTTCCAACCTGTTGTTGTAAAATGGGTGGGTGAGAGGGAAGTGCTGCATTCCAACCAGTTCGTTGTAAGCTGGGAGAGAGGGAAGGGCTGCCTTCCAACCTGTTTGTTGTAAGGTGGGTGAGAGGGAAGTGCTGCCTTCCAACCTCTTTGTTGTAAGGTGTGTGAGAGGGAAGTGCTGCCTTCTAGCCAGTTTGTTCTAAAGTGGGTGAGATGGAGTGCTGCCTCCCAACCAGTTTGTTGTAAGATGGGTGAGAGGGTGTGCTGCCTTCCGACCAGTTCGTTGTAAAGTGGGTGAGCGGGAGTGCTGCCTTCCAACCAGTTTGTTGTAAAGTGGGTGAGAGGGAAGTGCTGCCTTCCAACCTGTTAGTTGTAACGTGGGTGAGAGAGAAGTGTTGCATTCCAACCAGTTTCTTGTAAGGTGGGTGAGAGGGAAGTGCTCCATTCAAACCAGTTTGTTGTAAGGTGGGTCAGAGGGAAGTGCTGCGTTCCAACCAGTTTGTTGTAAGATGGGTGAGAGGGAAGTCCTGCCTTCCAACCAGTTTGTTGTAAAGTGGTTGAGAGGGAAGTGCTGCCTTCCAACATGTTTGTTGTAAGGTGGGTGAGAGGGAAGTGCTGCCTTCCAACCAGTTTGTTGTAAAGTGGGTGAGAGGGAACTGCTGCCTTCCAACCAGTTTGTTGTAAGATGGTGAGAGGGAAGTGCCGCCTTCCAACCAGTTTGTTGTAAGATGGTTGAGAGGGAAGTCCTGACTTCCAACCAGTTTGTTGTAAAGTGACTGAGAGGAATGCGCTGCCTTCCAACCTGTTTGTTGTAAAATGGGTGGGTGAGAGGGAAGTGCTGCATTCCAACCTGTTTGTTGTAAGGTGGGTGAGCGGGAAGTGCTGCCTTCCAACCTCTTTGTTGTAAGGTGTGTGAGAGGGAAGTGCTGCCTTCTAGCCAATTTGTTCTAAGGTGGGTGAGAGGGAAGTGCTGCCTTCCAACCAGTTTGTTGTAAGATGGTTGAGAGGGAAGTCCTGACTTCCAACCAGTTTGTTGTAAAGTGGCTGAGAGGAAAGCGCTGCCTTCCAACTTGTTTGTTGTAAAATGGGTGGGTGAGAGGTAAGTGCTGCATTCCAACCAGTTCGTTGTAAGCTGGGAGAGAGGGAAGAGCTGCCTTCCAACCTGTTTGTTGTAAGGTGGGTGAGAGGGAAGTGCTGCCTTCCAACCTGTTTGTTGTAAAGTGGGTGAGAGAGAAGTGTTGCATTCCAACCAGTTTCTTGTAAGGTGGGTGAGAGGGAAGTGCTCCATTCAAACCAGTTTGTTGTAAGGTGGGTCAGAGGGAAGTGCTGCGTTCCAACCAGTTTGTTGTAAGATGGGTGAGAGGGAAGTCCTGCCTTCCAACCAGTTTGTTGTAAAGTGGTTTAGAGGGAAGTGCTGCCTTCCAACCAGTTTGTTGTAAGGTGGGTGAGAGGGAAGTGCTGCCTTCCAACCAGTTTGTTGTAAAGTGGGTGAGAGGGAACTGCTGCCTTCCAATCAGTTTGTTGTTAGATGTGTGAGAGGGAAGTGCTGCCTTCCAACCAGTTTGTTGTAAGATGGTTGAGAGGGAAGTCCTGACTTCCAACCAGTTTGTTGTAAAGTGGCTGAGAGGAATGCGCTGCCTTCCAACCTGTTTGTTGTAAAATGGGTGGGTGAGAGGGAAGTGCTGCATTCCAACCAGTTCGTTGTAAGCTGGGTGAGAGGGAAGGGCTGCCTTCCAACCTGTTTGTTGTAAGGTGGGTGAGAGGGAAGTGCTGCCTTCCAACCTCTTTGTTGTAAGGTGTGTGAGAGGGAAGTGCTGCCTTCTAGCCAGTTTGTTCTAAAGTGGGTGAGATGGAGTGCTGCCTTCCAACCAGTTTGTTGTAAGATGGGTGAGAGGGAGTGCTGCCTTCCGACCAGTTTGTTGTAAAGTGGGTGAGCGGGAGTGCTGCCTTCCAACCAGTTCGTTGTAAAGTGGGTGAGAGGGAAGTGCTGCCTTCCAACCTGTTAGTTGTAACGTGGGTGAGAGAGAAGTGTTGCATTCCAACCAGTTTCTTGTAAGGTGGGTGAGAGGGAAGTGCTGCCTTCCAACCAGTTTGTTGTAAAGTGAGTGAGAGGGAAGTGCTCCATTCAAACCAGTTTGTTGTAAGGTTGGTCAGAGGGAAGTGCTGCGTTCCAACCAGTTTGTTGTAAGATGGGTGAGAGGATAGTCCTGCCTTCCAACCAGTTTGTTGCAAAGTGGCTGAGAGGGAAGTGCTGCCTTCCAGCCTGTTTGTTGTAAAACGGGTGGGTAACAGGGAGGTGCTGACTTACAAAAACAGTTTGTTGTAAGGTGGGTGAGAGGGAAGTGCTTCGTTCCAACCTGTTTGTTGTAAGGTGGGTGAGAGGGAAGTGCTGCCTTCCAACCTGTTTGTTGTAAGGTGGGTGAGAAGGAAGTGCTGCCTTCTAACCAGTTTGTTGTAAAGTGGGGGAGAGGGAAGTGCTGCCTTCCAACCTGTTTGTTGTAACGTGGGTGAGTGGGAAGTGGTGCCTTCCAACCATTTTGATGTAAGTTGGGTGAGAGGGAAGTCCTGCCTTCTAACCAGTTTGTTGTAAAGTGGGTGAGAGGGAAGTGCTGCCTTCCAACCAGTTTGTTGTAAAGTGGGTGAGAGGGAAATGCTGCCTTCCAACCAGTTTCTTGTAAAGTGGGTGAGAGGAAAGTGCTGACTTTCAACCAGTTTATTGTAAGCTGGGTGAGAGGGAAGTGCTGCCTTCCAACCAGTTTGTTGTAAAGTGGGTGAGAGCGAAGTGCTGCCTTCCAACCAGTTTGTTGTAAGGTGGTTGAGAGCGAAGTGCTGCCTTCTAACCAGTTTGTTGTAAGAAGAGTGAGAGAGAAGTGCTGCCTTCCAACCAGTTTGTTGTAAGTTGGGTGAGAGGGAAGTGCTGACTTCCAACCAGTTTGTTCTAAGGTGGGTGAGAGGGAAGTGCTGCCTTCCAACCTGTTTGTTGTAAGGTGGGTGAGAGGGAAGTGCTGCCTTCCAACCTGTTTGTTGTAAGGTGGGTGAGAGGGAAGTGCAGCCTTCTAGCCAGTTTGTTGTAAAGTGGGCGAGAGAGATTGCTGCATTCCAACCAGTTTGTTGTAAGATGGGTGAGAGGGAAGTGCTGCCTTCCACCCTGTTTGTTGTAAGGTGGGTGAGGGGAAGTGCTGCCTTCCAACCAGTTTGTTGTAAAGTGGGTGAGAGGGAACTGCTGCCTTCCAACCAGTTTGTTCTAAGGTGGGTGAGAGCGAAGTGCTGCCTTCCAACCAGTTTGTTGTAAGATGGTTGAGAAGGAAGTCCTGACTTCCAACCAGTTTGTTGTAAAGTGGCTGAGAGGAAAGCGCTGCCTTCCAACTTGTTTGTTGTAAAATGGGTGGGTGAGAGGGAAGTGCTGCATTCCAACCAGTTCGTTGTAAGCTGGGAGAGAGGGAAGAGCTGCCTTCCAACCTGTTTGTTGTAAGGTGGGTGAGAGGGAAGTGCTGCCTTCCAACCTGTTTGTTGTAAGGTGGGTGAGAGGGAAGTGCTGCCTTCCAACCAGTTTGTTGTAAAGTGGGTGAGAGGGAACTGCTGCCTTCCAACCAGTTTGTTGTAAGATGGTGAGAGGGAAGTGCTGCCTTCCAACCAGTTTGTTGTAAGATGGTTGAGAGGGAAGTCCTGACTTCCAACCAGTTTGTTGTAAAGTGACTGAGAGGAATGCGCTGCCTTCCAACCTGTTTGTTGTAAAATGGGTGGGTGAGAGGGAAGTGCTGCATTCCAACCTGTTTGTTGTAAGGTGGGTGAGCGGGAAGTGCTGCCTTCCAACCTCATTGTTGTAAGGTGTGTGAGAGGGAAGTGCTGCCTTCTAGCCAGTTTGTTCTAAGGTGGGTGAGAGGGAAGTGCTGCCTTCCAACCAGTTTGTTGTAAGATGGTTGAGAGGGAAGTCCTGACTTCCAACCAGTTTGTTGTAAAGTGGCTGAGAGGAAAGCGCTGCCTTCCAACTTGTTTGTTGTAAAATGGGTGGGTGAGAGGGAAGTGCTGCATTCCAACCAGTTCGTTGCCAGCTGGCAGAGAGGGAAGAGCTGCCTTCCAACCTGTTTGTTGTAAGGTGGGTGAGAGGGATGTGCTGCCTTCCAACCTGTTTGTTGTAAGGTGGGTGAGAGGGAAGTGCTGCCTTCTAGCCAGTTTGTTGTAAAGTGAGTGAGAGGGAGTGCTGCCTTCCAACCAGTTTGTTGTAAGATGGGTGAGAGGGAGTGCTGCCTTCCAACCAGTTTGTTGTAAAGTGGGTGAGAGGGAGTGCTGCCTTCCAACCAGTTTGTTGTAAAGTGTGTGAGAGGGAACTGCTGCATTCCAACCTGTTAGTTGTAACGTGGGTGAGAGAGAAGTGTTGCATTCCAACCAGTTTCTTGTAAGGTGGGTGAGAGGGAAGTGCTCCATTCAAACCAGTTTGTTGTAAGGTGGGTGAGAGGGAAGTGCTGCCTACCAACCAGTTTGTTGTAAGATGGGTGAGAGGGAAGTCCTGCCTTCCAACCAGTTTGTTGTAAAGTGGTTGAGAGGGAAGTGCTGCCTTCCAACATGTTTGTTGTAAGGTGGGTGAGAGGTAAGTGCTGCCTTCCAACCAGTTTGTTGTAAAGTGGGTGAGAGGGAACTGCTGCCTTCCAACCAGTTTGTTGTAAGATGGTGAGAGGGAAGTGCTGCCTTCCAACCAGTTTGTTGTAAGATGGTTGAGAGGGAAGTCCTGACTTCCAACCAGTTTGTTGTAAAGTGGCTGAGAGGAAAGCGCTGCCTTCCAACTTGTTTGTTGTAAAATGGGTGGGTGAGAGGGAAGTGCTGCATTCCAACCAGTTCGTTGCAAGCTGGGAGAGAGGGAAGAGCTGCCTTCCAACCTGTTTGTTGTAAGGTGGGTGAGAGGGAAGTGCTGCCTTCCAACCTGTTTGTTGTAAGGTGGGTGAGAGGGAAGTGCTGCCTTCTAGCCAGTTTGTTGTAAAGTGGGTGAGAGGGAGTGCTGCCTTCCAACCAGTTTGTTGTAAGATGGGTGAGAGGGAGTGCTGCCTTCCAACCAGTTTGTTGTAAAGTGGGTGAGAGGGAGTGCTGCCTTCCAACCAGTTTGTTGTAAAGTGTGTGAGAGGGAAGTGCTGCCTTCCAACCTGATAGTTGTAACGTGGGTGAGAGAGAAGTGTTGCATTCCAACCAGTTTCTTGTAAGGTGGGTGAGAGGGAAGTGCTCCATTCAAACCAGTTTGTTGTAAGGTGGGTCAGAGGAATGCGCTGCCTTCCAACCTGTTTGTTGTAAAATGGGTGGGTGAGAGGGAAGTGCTGCATTCCAACCTGTTTGTTGTAAGGTGGGTGAGCGGGAAGTGCTGCCTTCCAACCTCTTTGTTGTAAGGTGTGTGAGAGGGAAGTGCTGCCTTCTAGCCAGTTTGTTCTAAAGTGGGTGAGAGGGAGTGCTGCCTTCCAACCAGTTTGTTGTAAGATGGGTGAGAGGGAGTGCTGCCTTCCAACCAGTTTGTTGTAAAGTGGGTGATAGGGAGTGCTGCCTTCCAACCAGTTTGTTGTAAAGTGGGTGAGAGGGAAGTGCTGCCTTCCAACCTGTTAGTTGTAACGTGGGTGAGAGAGAAGTGTTGCATTCCAACCAGTTTCTTGTAAGGTGGGTGAGAGGGAAGTGCTGTCTTCCAACCAGTTTGTTGTAAAGTGAGTGAGAGGGAAGTGCTCCATTCAAACCAGTTTGTTGTAAGGTTGGTCAGAGGGAAGTGCTGCGTTCCAACCAGATTGTTGTAAGATGGGTGAGAGGGTAGTCCTGCCTTCCAACCTGTTTGTTGCAAAGTGGCTGAGAGGGAAGTGCTGCCTTCCAACCTGTTTGTTGTAAAACGGGTGGGTAAGAGGGAAGTGCTGACTTCCAAACAGTTTGTTGTAAGGTTGGTGAGAAGGAAGTGCTGCCTTCCAATCTGTTTGTTGTAACGTGGGTGAGTGGGAAGTGCTGATTTCCAACCATTTTGATGTAAGTTGGGTGAGAGGGAAGTCCTGCCTTCTAACCAGTTTGTTGTAAAGTGGGTGAGAGGGAAGTGCTGCCTTCCAACCAGTTTGTTGTAAAGTGGGTGAGAGGGAAATGCTGCCTTCCAACCAGTTTCTTGTAAAGTGGGTGAGAGGAAAGTGCTGCCTTCCAACCAGTTTGTTGTAAAGTGGGTGAGAGCGAAGTGCTGCCTTCCAACCATTTTGATGTAAGTTGGGTGAGAGTGAAGTCCTGCCTTCTAACCAGTTTGTTGTAATGTGGGTGAGAGGGAAGCGCTGCCTTCCAACCAGTTTGTTGTAAAGTGGGTGAGAGGGAAATGCTGCCTTCCAACCAGTTTCTTGTAAAGTGGGTGAGAGGAAAGTGCTGACTTTCAACCAGTTTATTGTTAGCTGGGTGAGAGGGAAGTGCTGCCTTCCAACCAGTTTTTTGTAAGGTGGGTGAAAGGGAAGTCCTGCCTTCCAAACTGTTTGTTGTAAGGTGGGTGAGAGAGAAGTGCTACCTTCCAACCCGTTTGTTGTAAAGTGGGTTAGAGGGAAGTGCTGCATACCAACCAGTTTGTTGTAAGGTGCGTGAGAGGGAAGTGCGTCCTTCCAACCAGTTTGTTGTAAGGTGGGTGAGAGAGAAGTTCTGCCTTCCAACCAGTTTGTTGTAAAGTGGGTGAGAGAGAAGTGCTGCCTTCCTACCAGTTTGTTGTAAGCTGGGTGAGAGGGAAGTGCTGCCTTCCAACCAGTTTGTTGTAAGGTGGGTGAGAGGGAAGGGCTGCCTTCCAATCTGTTTATTGTAAGGTGGGGGAGAGGGAAGTGCTGCCTTCCAACCAATTTGTTGTAAGAAGGGTGAGAGGGAAGTGCTGCCTTTCAAACAGTTTGTTGTAAGGTGAATGAGAGGGAAGTTCAGCCTTCCAACCAGTTTGTTGTAAGATTGGTGAGAGGGAAGTGCTGCCTTCCAACCTGTTGGTTGTAAAGTGGCTGAGAGGGAAGTGCTGCCTTCCAACCAGTTTGTTGTAAGGTGGGTGAGAGGGAAGTGCTGCCTTCCAACCAGTTTGTTGTAAGGTGCGTGAGAGGGAAGTGCTGCCTTTCAAACAGTTTGTTGTAAGGTGAATGAGAGGTAAGTTCAGCCTTCCAACCAGTTTGTTGTAAGATTGGTGAGAGGGAAGTGCTGCCTTTCAACCTGTTGGTTGTAAGGTGGGTGAGAGGTAAGTGCTGCCTTCTAACCAATTTGTTTTAAAGAGGGTGAGAGGGAAGTGCTGCCTTCCAACCAGTTTGTTATAAGGTGGGTGAGAGGGAAGTGCTGCCTTCCAACCAGATGTTGTAAAGTGGGTGAGATGAAAGTGCTGCCTTCCAACCAGTTTGTTGTAAGCTGGGTGAGAGGGAAGTGCTGCCTTCCAAACTGTTTGTTGTAAGGTGGGTGAGAGGGAAGTGCTTCCTTCTAACCAGATATTTTTAAAGAGGGTGAGAGGTAAGAGCTGCCTTCCAACCAGTTTGTTATAAGGTGGGTGAGAGGGAAGTGCTTCCTTCCAAACAGTTTGTTGTAAGGTGGGTGAGAGGGAAGTGCTGCCTTCCAACCAGTTTGTTGTAAGGTGGGTGAGAGGGAAGTGCTGCCTTCCAACCAGTTTGTTGTAAGATTGGAGAGAGGGAAGTGCTGCCTTCCAACCTGTTGGTTGTAAAGTGACTGAGAGGGAAGTGCTGCCTTCCCACCTGTTTGTTGTAAAATGGGTGGGTGAGAGGGAAGTGCTGACTTCCAACCAGTTTGTTGTAAGTTGGGTGAAAGGGAAGTGCTTCCTTCCAACCTGTTTGTTGTAAGGTGGGTGAGAGGGAAGTGGTGCATTCCAACCAGTTTCTTGTAAGGTGGGTGAGAGAGAAGTGCTGCCTTCCAAACATTTTGTTGTGAAGTGGGTGAAAGGGAAGTCCTGCATTCCAACCAGTTTGTTGTAAGGTGCGTGAGAGAGAAGTGCTCCCTTCATATCAGTTTGTTGTAAGGTGGGTGAGAGGGAAGTGCTCCCTTCCAACCTGTTTGTTGTAAGGTGGGTGAGAGGTAAGTGCTTCCTTCTAACCAGATATTTTTAAAGAGGGTGAGAGGGAAGTGCTGCCTTCCAACCAGTTTGTTATAAGGTGGGTGAGATAGAAGTGCTTCCTTCCAACCAGTTTCTTGTAAAGTGGGGGAGAGGGAAGTGCTGGCTTCCAACCAATTTGTTGTAAAGTGGGTGAGAGGGAAGTGCTGCCTTCCAACCAGTTTGTTGTAAGGTGGGTGAGAGGGAAGTGCTGCCTTCCAACCAGTTTGTTGTAAAGTGGGTGGGAGAGAAGTGCTGACTTCCAACCAGTTTGTTGTAAAGTGGGTGAGATGGAAGTGCTGCCTTCCAACCAATTTGTTGTAGAGTGGGTGAGAGGGAAGTGCTGCCTTCCAACCAGTTTGTTGTAAGGTGGGTGAGAGGGAAGTGCTGCCTTCCAACCAGTTTGTTGTAAAGTGGGTGAGAGGGAAGTACTGGCTTCCAACCAGTTTGTTGTAAAGTGAGTGAGAGGGATGTGCTGCCTTCCAACCAGTTTGTTGTAAGGTGGGTGAGAGGGAAGTGCTGGCTTCTAACCAGTTTGTTGTAAAGTGGGTGAGAGGGAAATGCTGACTTTCAACCAGTTTATTGTAAAGTGGGTGAGAGGGAAGTGCTGCCTTCCAAACAGTTTGTTGTAAGGTGGGTAAGAGGGAAGTGCTGCCTTCTAACCAGTTTGATTTAAGAAGAGTGAGAGCGAAATGCTGCCTTCCATCCAGTTTGTTGTAAGGTGGGTGAGAGGGAAGTGCTGACTTCCAACCTGTTTGTTGTAAAGTGGGTGAGATGGAAGTGCTGCCTTCCAACCAATTTGTTGTAGAGTGGGTGAGAGGGAAGTGCTGCCTTCCAACCTGTTTGTTATAAGGTGGGTGAGAGGGAAGTGCTGCCTTCCAACCAGTTTGTTGTAAAATGGGTGAGAGGGAAGAGCTGCCTTCCAACCAGTTTGTTGTAAGGTGAATGAGAGGGAAGTTCTGTCTTCCAAGCAGATTGTTGTAAGATGGGTGAGAGGGAAGTGCTGCCTTCCAACCAGTTTGTTGTAAAGTGGGTAAGAGGGAACTGCTGGCTTCCAACCAGTTTGTTGTAAGGTGGGTGAGAGGGAAGTGCTGCCTTCCAACCAGTTTGTTGTAAAGTGGCTGAGAGGACCGCGCTGCCTTCCAACCTGTTTGTTGTAAAATGGGTGGGTGAGAGGGAAGTGCTGCATTCCAACCTGTTTGTTGTAAGGTGGGTGAGAGGGAAGTGCTGCCTTCTAGCCAGTTTGTTGTAAAGTGGGTGAGAGGGAGTGCTGCCTTCCAACCAGTTTGTTGTAAGATGGGTGAGAGGGAGTGCTGCCTTCCAACCAGTTTGTTGTAAAGTGGGTGAGAGGGAAGTGCTGCCTTCTAACCAGTTTGTTGTAAGGAGGGTGAGAGGGAGTGCTGCCTTCCAACCAGTTTGTTGTAAAGTGGGTGAGAGGGAGTGCTGCCTTCCAACCAGTTTGTTTGTAAAGTGGGTGAGAGGGAAGTGCTGCCTTCCAACCTGTTAGTTGTAACGTGGGTGAGAGAGAAGTGTTGCATTCCAACCAGTTTCTTGTAAGGTGGGTGAGAGGGAAGTGCTGCCTTCCAACCAGTTTGTTGTAAAGTGAGTGAGAGGGGAGTGCTCCATTCAAACCACTTTGTTGTAAGGTGGGTCAGAGGGAAGTGCTGCGTTCCAACCAGTTTGTTGTAAGATGGGTGCGAGGGAAGTCCTTCCTTCCAACCAGTTTGTTGCAAAGTGGCTGAGAGGGAAGTGTCGCCTTCCAACCTGTTTGTTGTAAGCTGGATGAGAGGGAAGTGCTGCCTTCCAACCAGTTTGTTGTAAGGTGGGTGAGAGGGAAGTGCTGCCTTCCAACCTGTTTGTTTAAGGTGGGTGAGAAGGAAGTGCTGCCTTCTAACCAGTTTGTTGTAAAGTGGGGAGAGGGAAGTGCTGCCTTCCAACCTGTTTGTTGTAACGTGGGTGAGAGTGAAGTCCTGCCTTCTAAACAGCTTGTTGTAAAGTGGGTGAGAGGGAAGTGCTGCTTTCCAACATGTTTGTTGTAAGGTGGGTGAGAGGGAAGTGCTGCCTTCCAACCTCTTTGTTGTAAGGTGGGTGAGAGGGAAGGACTGCCTTCCAATCTGTTTGTTGTAAAGTGGGTGAGAGGGAAGTGCTGCCTTCCAACCAGTTTGTTGTAAAGTGGGTGAGAGGGAAGGACTGCCTTCCAACCAGTTTGATGTAACGTGGGTGAGAGGTAAGTGCTGCCTTCCAACCTGTTGTTTGTAAGGTGGGAAGAGGGAAGTGCTGCCTTCCAACCTTTTTGTTGTAAAGTGGGTGAGAGGGAAGTGCTGCCTTCCAATCTGTTTGTTGTAAAGTGGCTGAGAGGGAAGTGCTGCCTTCCCACCTGTTTGTTGTAAAATGGGTGGGTGAGAGGGAAGTGCTGCCCTCCAACCAGTTTGTTGTAAGTTGGGTGAGAGGGAAGTGCTGCCTTCCAACCTGTTTGTTGTAAGGTGGGTGAGAGGGAAGTGCTGCCTTTCAACCAGTTTCTTGTAAGGTGGGTGAGAGAGAAGTGCTGCCTTCCAACCAGTTTATTGTGAAGTGGGTGAGAGGGAAGTCCTGCCTTCCAACCTGTTTGTTGTAAGGTGGGTGAGAGAGAAGTGCTACCTTCCAACACGTTTGTTGTAAAGTGGGTTAGAGGGAAGTGCTGCATTCCAACCAGTTTGTTGTAAGGTGCGTGAGAGAGAAGAGCTCCCTTCCAACCAGTTTGTTGTAAGCTGGGTGAGAGGGAAGTGCTGCCTTCCAACCTGTTTGTTGTAAGGTGTGTGAGAGGGAAGTGCTGCCTTCCAACCAGTTTGTTGTAAGATGGGTGAGAGGGAAGTCCTGCCTTCCAACCAGTTTGTTGCAAAGTGGCTGAGAGGGAAGTGCTGCATTCCAACCATTTTATTGTAAGGTGGGTGAGAGGGAAGTGCTGCATTCCAACCAGTTTGTTGTATGGTCGGTGAGAGGGAAGTGCTGCCTTCCAACCAGTTTGTTGTAAGGTGGGTGAGAGGGAAGTGCTGCCTTCCAACCAGTTTGTTGTAAGCTGGGTGAGAGGGAAGTGCTGCCTTCCAACCTGTTTGTTGTAAGGTGTGTGAGAGGGAAGTGCTGCCTTCCAAACTCTTTGTTGTAAGGTGAGTGAGAGGGAAGTGCTGCCTTCTAACCAGTTTGTTGTAAAATGAGTGAGAGGGAAGTGCTGCCTTCCTACCAGTTTTTTGTAAGCTGGGTGAGAGGGAAGTGCTGCCTTCCAACCAGTTTGTTGTAAGGTGGGTGAGATGGAAGGGCTGCCTTCCAATCTGTTTATTGTAAAGTGGCTGAGAGGGAAGTGCTGCCTTCCCACCTGTTTGTTGTAAAATGGGTGGGTGAGAGGGAAGTGCTGACTTCCAACCAGTTTGTTGTAAGTTGGGTGAGAGGGAAGTGCTTCCTTCCAACCTGTTTGTTGTAAGGTGGCTGAGAGGGAAGTGCTGCCTTCCAACCAGTTTCTTGTAAGGTGTGTGAGAGAGAAGTGATGCATTCCAACCAGTTTGTTGTGAAGTGGGTGAGAGGGAAGTCCTGCCTTCCAACCTGTTTGTTGTAAGGTGGGTGAGAGAGAAGTGCTACCTTCCAACCTGTTTGTTGTAAGGTGGGTGAGAGGGAAGTGCTGCCTTCCAACCTGTTTGTTGTAAGGTGGGTGAGAGGGAAGTGCTGCCTTCTAGCCAGTTTGTTGTAAAGTGGGTGAGAGGGAGTGCTGCCTTCCAACCAGTTTATTGTAAGATGGGTGAGAGGGAGTGCTGCCTTCCAACCAGTTTGTTGTAAAGTGGGTTAGAGGGAGTGCTGCCTTCCAACCAGTTTGTTTGTAAAGTGGGTGAGAGGGAAGTGCTGCCTTCCAACCTGTTAGTTGTAACGTGGGTGAGAGAGAAGTGTTGCATTCCAACCAGTTTCTTTTAAGGTGGGTGAGAGGGAAGTGCTGCCTTCCAACCAGTTTGTTGTAAAGTGAGTGAGAGGGAAGTGCTCCATTCAAACCAGTTTGTTGTAAGGTGGGTCAGAGGGAAGTGCTGCGTTCCAACCAGTTTGTTGTAAGATGGGTGAGAGGGAAGTCCTGCCTTCCAACCAGTTTGTTGCAAAGTGGCTGAGAGGGAAGTGCTGCATTCCAACCATTTTGTTGTAAGGTGGGTGAGAGGGAAGTGCTGCATTCCAACCAGTTTGTTGTAAGGTGGGTGAGAGGGAAGTGCTGCCATCCAACCAGTTTGTTGTAAAGTGGGTGAGAGGGAAGTGCTGACTTCCAACCAGTTTTATTGTAAGCTGGGTGAGAGGGAAGTGCTGCCTTCCAACCTGTTTCTTGTAAGGTGGGTAAGAGGGAAGTGCTGCCTTCCAACCTCTTTGTTGTAAGGTGGGTGAGAGGGAAGTGCTGCCTTCTAACCAGTTTGTCGTAAAATGAGTGAGAGGGAAGTGCTGCCTTCCTACCAGTTTGTTGTAAGCTGGGTGAGTGGGAAGTGCTGCCTTCCAACCAATTTGTTGTAAGAAGGGTCAGAGGGAAGTGCTGCCTTTCAAACAGTTTGTTGTAATGTGAATGAGAGGGAAGTTCAGCCTTCCAACCAGTTTGTTGTAAGATTGGTGAGAGGGAAGTGCTGCCTTCCAACCTGTTTGTTGTAAAGTGTCTGAGAGGGAAATTCTGCCTTCCCACCTGTTTGTTGTAAAATGGGTGGGTGAGAGGGAAGTGCTGACTTCCAACCAGTTTATTTGTAAGTTGGGTGAGAGGGAAGTGCTTCCTTCCAACCTGTTTGTTGTAAGGTGGGTGAGAGGGAAGTGCTGCCTTCCAACCAGTTTCTTGTAAGGTGGGTGAGAGAGAAGTGCTGCCTTCCAACCAGTTTGTTGTGAAGTGGGTGAGAGGGAAGTCCTGCCTTCCAACCTGTTTGTTGTAAGGTGGGTGAGAGAGAAGTGCTACCTTCCAACCCGTTTGTTGTAAAGTGGGTTAGAGGGAAGTGCTGCATTCCAACCAGTTTGTTGTAAGGTGCGTGAGAGAGAAGTGCTCCCTTCCAACCAGTTTGTTGTAAGGTGGGTGAGAGGGAAATGCTCCCTTCCAACCTGTTTGTTGTAAGGTGGGTGAGAGGTAAGTGATGCCTTCTAACCAGATTGTTTTAAAGAGGGTAAGATGGAAGTGCTGCCTTCCAACCAGTTTGTTATAAAGTGGTTGAGAGGGAAGTGCTTCCTTCCAACCAGTTTCTTGTAAAGTGGGTGAGAGGGAAGAGCTGCCTTCCAACCAATTTGTTGTAAAGTGGGTGACAGGGAAGTTCTGCCTTCCAACCAGTTTGTTGTAAGGTGGGTGAGAGGGAAATGCTGCCTTCCAACTAGTTTGTTGTAAGCTGGGTGAGAGGGAAGTGCTGCCTTCCAACCTATTTGTTGTAAGGTGGGTGAGAGGGAAGTGCTGCCTTCCAACCTCTTTGTTGTAAGGTGGGTGAGAGGGAAGTGCTGCCTTCTAAACATTTTGTTGTAAAATGAGTGAGAGGGAAGTGCTGCCTTCCTACCAGTTTGTTGTAAGCTGGGTGAGAGGTAAGTGCTGCCTTCCAACCAGTTTGTTGTAAGGTGGGTGAGAGGGAAGGGCTGCCTTCCAATCTGTTTATTGTAAGGTGGGTGAGAGGGAAGTGCTGCCTTCCAACCAATTTGTTGTAAGAAGGGTGAGAGGGAAGTGCTGCCTTTCAAACAGTTTGTTGTAATGTGAATGAGAGGGAAGTTCAGCCTTCCAACCAGTTTGTAGTAAGATTGGTGAGAGGGAAGTGCTGCCTTCCAAACAGTTTGTTGTAAGGTGGGTGAGAGGGAAGTGCTGCCTTCTAACCAGTTTGTTGTAAAGTGGGTGAGAGGGAAGTGCTGACTTTCAACCAGTTTATTGTAAAGTGGGTGAGAGGGAAGTGCTGCCTTCCAACCAGTTTGTTGTAAGATGGGTAAGAGGGAAGTGCTGCCTTCTAACCAGCTTGATGTAAGAAGAGTGAGAGCGAAATGCTGCCTTCCAACCAGTTTGTTGTAAATTGGGTGAGAGGGAAGTGCTGCCTTCTAGCCAGTTTGTTGTAAAGTGGGTGAGAGGGAGTGCTGCCTTCCAACCAGTTTATTGTAAGATGGGTGAGAGGGAGTGCTGCCTTCCAACCAGTTTGTTGTAAAGTGGGTGAGAGGGAGTGCTGCCTTCCAACCAGTTTGTTTGTAAAGTGGGTGAGAGGGAAGTGCTGCCTTCCAACCTGTTAGTTGTAACGTGGGTGAGAGAGAAGTGTTGCATTCCAACCAGTTTCTTTTAAGGTGGGTGAGAGGGAAGTGCTGCCTTCCAACCAGTTTGTTGTAAAGTGAGTGAGAGGGAAGTGCTCCATTCAAACCAGTTTGTTGTAAGGTGGGTCAGAGGGAAGTGCTGCGTTCCAACCAGTTTGTTGTAAGATGGGTGAGAGGGAAGTCCTGCCTTCCAACCAGTTTGTTGCAAAGTGGCTGAGAGGGAAGTGCTGCATTCCAACCATTTTGTTGTAAGGTGGGTGAGAGGGAAGTGCTGCATTCCAACCAGTTTGTTGTAAGGTGGGTGAGAGGGAAGTGCTGCCATCCAACCAGTTTGTTGTAAAGTGGGTGAGAGGGAAGTGCTGACTTCCAACCAGTTTTATTGTAAGCTGGGTGAGAGGGAAGTGCTGCCTTCCAACCTGTTTCTTGTAAGGTGGGTAAGAGGGAAGTGCTGCCTTCCAACCTCTTTGTTGTAAGGTGGGTGAGAGGGAAGTGCTGCCTTCTAACCAGTTTGTCGTAAAATGAGTGAGAGGGAAGTGCTGCCTTCCTACCAGTTTGTTGTAAGCTGGGTGAGTGGGAAGTGCTGCCTTCCAACCAATTTGTTGTAAGAAGGCTCAGAGGGAAGTGCTGCCTTTCAAACAGTTTGTTGTAATGTGAATGAGAGGGAAGTTCAGCCTTCCAACCAGTTTGTTGTAAGATTGGTGAGAGGGAAGTGCTGCCTTCCAACCTGTTTGTTGTAAAGTGTCTGAGAGGGAAATGCTGCCTTCCCACCTGTTTGTTTTAAAATGGGTGGGTGAGAGGGAAGTGCTGACTTCCAACCAGTTTATTTGTAATTTGGGTGAGAGGGAAGTGCTTCCTTCCAACCTGTTTGTTGTAAGGTGGGTGAGAGGGAAGTGCTGCCTTCCAACCAGTTTCTTGTAAGGTGGGTGAGAGAGAAGTGCTGCCTTCCAACCAGTTTGTTGTGAAGTGGGTGAGAGGGAAGTCCTGCCTTCCAACCTGTTTGTTGTAAGGTGGGTGAGAGAGAAGTGCTACCTTCCAACCCGTTTGTTGTAAAGTGGGTTAGAGGGAAGTGCTGCATTCCAACCAGTTTGTTGTAAGGTGCGTGAGAGAGAAGTGCTCCCTTCCAACCAGTTTGTTGTAAGGTGGGTGAGAGGGAAATGCTCCCTTCCAACCTGTTTGTTGTAAGGTGGGTGAGAGGTAAGTGATGCCTTCTAACCAGATTGTTTTAAAGAGGGTAAGATGGAAGTGCTGCCTTCCAACCAGTTTGTTATAAAGTGGTTGAGAGGGAAGTGCTTCCTTCCAACCAGTTTCTTGTAAAGTGGGTGAGAGGGAAGAGCTGCCTTCCAACCAATTTGTTGTAAAGTGGGTGACAGGGAAGTTCTGCCTTCCAACCAGTTTGTTGTCAGGTGGGTGAGAGGGAAATGCTGCCTTCCAACTAGTTTGTTGTAAGCTGGGTGAGAGGGAAGTGCTGCCTTCCAACCTGTTTGTTGTAATGTAGGTGAGAGGGAAGTGCTGCCTTCCAACCTCTTTGTTGTAAGGTGGGTGAGAGGGAAGTGCTGCCTTCTAAACATTTTGTTGTAAAATGAGTGAGAGGGAAGTGCTGCCTTCCTACCAGTTTGTTGTAAGCTGGGTGAGAGGTAAGTGCTGCCTTCCAACCAGTTTGTTGTAAGGTGGGTGAGAGGGAAGGGCTGCCTTCCAATCTGTTTATTGTAAGGTGGGTGAGAGGGAAGTGCTGCCTTCCAACCAATTTGTTGTAAGAAGGGTGAGAGGTAAGTGCTGCCTTTCAAACAGTTTGTTGTAATGTGAATGAGAGGGAAGTTCAGCCTTCCAACCAGTTTGTAGTAAGATTGGTGAGAGGGAAGTGCTGCCTTCCAAACAGTTTGTTGTAAGGTGGGTGAGAGGGAAGTGCTGCCTTCTAACCAGTTTGTTGTAAAGTGGGTGAGAGGGAAGTGCTGACTTTCAACCAGTTTATTGTAAAGTGGGTGAGAGGGAAGTGCTGCCTTCCAACCAGTTTGTTGTAAGATGGGTAAGAGGGAAGTGCTGCCTTCTAACCAGCTTGATGTAAGAAGAGTGAGAGCGAAATGCTGCCTTCCAACCAGTTTGTTGTAAATTGGGTGAGAGGGAAGTGCTGCCTTCCAACCTGTTTGTTATAAGGTGGGTGAGAGGGAAGTGCTGCCTTCCAACCAGTTTGTTGTAAAATGGGTGAGAGAGAAGAGCTGCCTTCCAACCAGTTTGTTGTAAAGTGAATGAGAGGGAAGTTCTGTCTTCCAACCAGATTGTTGTAAGATGGGTGAGAGGGAAGTGCTGCCTTCCAACCAGTTTGTTGTAAAGTGGGTGAGAGGGAACTGCTGCCTTCCAACCAGTTTGTTGTAAGATGGTTGAGAGGGAAGTCCTGACTTCCAACCAGTTTGTTGTAAAGTGGCTGAGAGGAACGCGCTGCCTTCCAACCTGTTTGTTGTAAAATGGGTGGGTGAGAGGGAAGTGCTGCCTTCCAACCTGTTTGTTGTAAGGTGGGTGAGAGGGAAGTGCTGCCTTCCAACCTGTTTGTTGTAAGGTGGGTGAGAGGGAAGTGCTGCCTTCTAGCCAGTTTGTTGTAAAGTGGGTGAGAGGGAGTGCTGCCTTCCAACCAGTTTGTTGTAAGATGGGTGAGAGGGAGTGCTGCCGTCCAACCAGTTTCTTGTAAAGTGGGTGAGAGGGAGTGCTGCCTTCCAACCAGTTTGTTGTAAAGTGGGTGAGAGGGAAGTGCTGCCTTCCAACCTGTTAGTTGTAACGTGGGTGAGAGAGAATTGTTGCATTCCAACCAGTTTCTTGTAAGGTGGGTGAGAGGGAAGTCCCGCCTTCCAACCAGTTTGTTGCAAAGTGGCTGAGAGGGAAGTGCTGCCTTCCAACCTGTTTGTTGTAAAACGGGTGGGTATGAGGGAAATGCTGACTTCCAAACAGTTTGTTGTAAGGTGGGTGAGAGGGAAGTGCTTCGTTCCAATCAGTTTGTTGTAAGGTGGGTGAGAGGGAAGTGCTGCCTTCCAGCCTGTTAGTTGTAACGTGGGTGAGAGGGAAGTGCTGCCTTCCAACCAGTTTGTCGTAAAGTGAATGAGAGGGAAGTGCTCCATTCAAACCAGTTTGTTGTAAGGTGGGTCAGAGGGAAGTGCTGCGTTCCAACCAGTTTGTTGTAAGATGGGTGAGAGGGAAGTCCCGCCTTCCAACCAGTTTGTTGCAAAGTGGCTGAGAGGGAAGTGCTGCCTTCCAACCTGTTTGTTGTAAAACGGGTGGGTATGAGGGAAATGCTGACTTCCAAACAGTTTGTTGTAAGGTGGGTGAGAGGGAAGTGCTTCGTTCCAATCTGTTTGTTGTAAGGTGGGTGAGAGGGAAGTGCTGCCTTCCAGCCTGTTTGTTGTAAGGTGGGTGAGAAGGGAGTGCTGCCTTCTAACCAGTTTGTTGGAAAGTGGGGGAGAGGGAATTGCTTACCTTCCAACCAGTTTTCTGTAACGTGGGTGAGAGGGAAGTGCTGCCTTCCAACCATTTTGATGTAAGTTGGGTGAGAGGGAAGTTCTGCCTTCTAACTAGTTTGTTGTAAAGTGGGTGAGAGGAAAGTGCTGACTTTCAACCAGTTTATTGTAAGCTGGGTGAGAGGGAAGTGCTGCCTTCCAACCAGTTTCTTGTAAAGTGGGTGAGAGGGAAGTGCTGCATTCCAACCAGTTTATTGTAAAGTGGGTGAGAGGGAAGTGCTGCATTCCAACCAGTTTATTGTAAAGTGGGTGAGAGGGAAGTGCTGCCTTCTAACCAATTTGTTGTAAAGTGGGTGAGAGGATAGTGCGTCCTTCCAACCAGTTTGTTGTAAGGTGGGTGAGAGAGAAGTTTTGCCTTCTAACCAGTTTTTTATAAGGTGGGTGAGAGGGAAGTGCTTCCTTACAACCAGTTTCTTGTAAGGTGGGTGAGAGGGAAGTGCTGCCTTCCAACCAGTTTGTTGTAAAATGGGTGAGAGGGAAGTTCTGTCTTCCAACCAGTTTGTTGTAAGATGGGTGAGAGGGAAGTGCTGCCTTCCAACCAGTTTGTTGTAAGGTGTGTGAGAGGTAAGTGCTGCCTTCCAAACAGTTTCTTGTAAGGTGGGTGAGAGAGAAGTGCTGCCTTCCAACCAGTTTATTGTAAAGTGGGTGAGAGAGAAGTGCTGCCTTCCAACCAGTTTGTTGTAAGGTGGGTGAGAGGGAAGTGCTGCCTTCCAACCAGTTTGTTGTAAAGTGGGTGAGAGGGAAGTGCTGCCTTCCAACCACTTTGTTGTAAGGTGGGTGTGAGGGAAGTGCTGACTTCCAACCAGTTTGATGTAAAGTGGGTGAGCGGGAAGTGCTGGCTTCCAACCAGTTTTTTGTAAAGTGAGTGAGAGGGAAGTGCTGACTTCCAACCAGTTTGTTGTAAAGTGGGTGAGAGGGAAGTGCAGCCTTCCAACCAGTTTGTTGTAAGGTGGGTGAGAGGGAAGTGCTTCCTTCTAACCAGTTTGTTGTAAAGTGGGTGAGAGGGAAGTGCTAACTTTCAACCAGTTTATTGTAAAGTGGGTGAGAGGGAAGTGCTGCCTTCCAACCAGTTTGTTGTAAGGTGGGTAAGAGGGAAGTGCTGCCTTCTAACCAGTTTGATGTAAGAAGAGTGAGAGCGAAATGCTGCCTTCCAACCAGTTTGTTGTAAAGGGGGTGTGAGAGGAGTGCTGCCTTCCAACCTGTTTGTTATAAGGTGGGTGAGAGGGAAGTGCTGCCTTCCAACCAGTTTGTTGTAAAATGGGTGAGAGGGAAGAGCTGCCTTCCAACCAGTTTGTTGTAAGGTGAATGAGAGGGAAGTTCTGTCTTCCAACCAGTTTGTTGTAAGATGAGTGAGTGGGAAGTGCTGCCTTCCAACCAGTTTATTGTAAAGTGGGTGAGAGAGAAGTGCTGCCTTCCAACCAGTTTGTTGTAAGGTGGGTGAGAGGGAAGTGCTTCATTCCAACCAGTTTCTTGTAAAGTGGGTGAGAGGGAAGTGCTGCTTTCTAACCAGATTGTTGTAAGAAGAGTGAGAGGGAAGTGCTGCCTTCCAACCAGTTTGTTGTAAGGTTGGGGAGAGGGAAGTGCTGCCTTCCAACCTGTTTGTTGTAAGGTGGGTGAGAGGGAAGTGCTGCCTTCCAACCAGTTTGTTGTAAAGTGGGTGAGAGAAAAGTTCTGCCTTCTAACCAATTTGTTGTAAAGTGGGTGAGAGAGAAGTGCTGCATTCCAACCATTTTGTTGTAAGGTGGATGAGAGGGAAGTGCTGCATTCCAACCAGTTTGTCGTAAAATGAGTGAGAGGGAAGTGCTGCCTTCCTACCAGTTTGTTGTAAGGTCGGGGAGAGGGAAGTGCTGCCTTCCAACCTGTTTGTTGTAAGGTGGGTGAGAGGGAAGTGCTGCCTTCCAACCAGTTTGTTGTAAGGTGGGTGAGAGGGAAGGGCTGCCTTCCAACCAGTTTGTTGTAAGCTGGGTGAGAGGGAAGTGCTGCCTTCCAACCTGTTTGTTGTAAGGTGGGTGAGAGGGAAGTGCTGCCTTCCAACCTCTTTGTTGTAATGTGGATGAGAGGGAAGTGCTGCTTTCTAACCAGTTTGTTGTAAAATGAGTGAGAGGGAAGTGCTGCCTTCCTACCAGTTTGTTGTAAGCTGGGTGAGAGGGAAGTGCTGCCTTCCAACCAGTTTGTTGTAAGGTGGGTGAGAGAGAAGGGCTGCCTTCCAATCTGTTTATTGTAAGGTGGGTGAGAGGGAAGTGCTGCCTTCCAACCAATTTGTTGTAAGAAGGGTGAGAGGGAAGTGCTGCCTTTCAAACAGTTTGTTGTAAGGTGAATGAGAGGGAGGTGCTGCCTTCCAACCAATTTGTTGTAAGAAAGGTGAGAGGGACGTGCTGACTTCCAACCAGTTTGTTGTAAATTGGGTGAGAGGGAAGTGCTGCCTTCCAATTTTTTTGTTGTAAGGTGGGTGAGAGAGAAGTGCTGCCTTCCAACCAGTTTATTGTAAAGTGGGTGAGAGAGAAGTGCTGCCTTCCACCAGTTTGTTGTAAGGTGGGTGAGAGGGAAGTGCTGCCTTCTAACCAGTTTGTTGTAAGAAGAGTGAGAGGGAAGTGCTGCCTTCCAACCAGTTTGTTGTAAGGTCGGTGAGAGGGAAGTGCTGCCTTCCAACCAGTTTGTTGTAAGGTCGGTGAGAGGGAAGTGCTGCCTTCCAACCTGTTTGTTGTAAGGTGGGTGAGAGGGAAGTGCTGCCTTCCAACCAGTTTGTTGTAAAGTGGGTGAGAGAAAAGTTCTGCCTTCTAACCAATTTGTTGTAAAGTGGTTGAGAGAGAAGTGCTGCATTCCAACCATTTTGTTGTAAGGTGGATGAGGGGGAAGTGCTGCATTCCAACCAGTTCGTTGGAAGGTGGGTGAGAGGGAAGTGCTGCCTTCCAACCAGTTTGTTGTAAGGTGGGTGAGAGGGAAGGGCTGCCTTCCAACCAGTTTGTTGTAAGCTGGGTGAGAGGGAAGTGCTGCCTTCCAACCTGTTTGTTGTAAGGTGGGTGAGAGGGAAGTGCTGCCTTCTAACCTCTTTGTTGTAAGGTGGATGAGAGGGAAGTGCTGCTTTGTAACCAGTTTGTTGTAAAATGAGTGAGAGGAAAGTGCTGCCTTCCTACCAGTTTGTTGTAAGCTGGGTGAGAGGGATGTGCTGCCTTCCAACCAGTTTGTTGTAAGGTGGGTGAGAGAGAAGGGCTGCCTTCCAATCTGTTTATTGTAAGGTGGGTGAGAGGGAAGTGCTGCCTTCCAACCAATTTGTTGTAAGAAGGGTGAGAGGGAAGTGCTGCCTTTCAAACAGTTTGTTGTAAGGTGAATGAGAGGGAAGTGCTGCCTTCCAACCAATTTGTTGTAAGAAGGGTGAGAGGGACGTGCTGACTTCCAACCAGTTTGTTGTAAGTTGGGTGAGAGGGAAGTGCTGCCTTCCAACCATTTTTGTTGTAAGGTGGGTGAGAGGGAAGTGCTGCCTTCCAACCAGTTTCTTGTAAGGTGGGTGAGAGAGAAGTGCTACCTTCCAACCAGTTTGTTGTAAAGTGGGTTAGAGGGAAGAGCTGCCTTCTAACCAGATTGTTTTAAAGAGGGTGAGAGGGAAGTGCTGCCTTCCAACCATTTTTGTTGTAAGGTGGGTGAGAGGGAAGTGCTGCCTTCCAACCAGTTTCTTGTAAGGTGGGTTAGAGGGAAGTGCTGCCTTCTAACCAGATTGTTTTAAAGAGGGTGAGAGGGAAGTGCTGCCTTCCAACCAGTTTGTTATAAGGTGGGTGAGAGGGAAGTGCTTCCTTCAAACCAGTTTCTTGTAAAGTGGGTGAGAGGGAAGTGCTGCCTTCCAACCAATTTGTTGTAAAGTGGGTGAGAGGGAAGTGCTGCCTTCCAACCAGTTTGTTGTAAGATGAGTGAGAGGGAAGTGCTGCCTTCCAACCAGTTTGTTGTAAAGTGGGTGAGAGGGAATTGCTGCCTTCCAACCAGTTTGTTGTAAAGTGAGTGAGAGGGAAGTGCTGACTTCCAACCAGTTTGATGTAAAGTGGGTGAGCGGGAAGTGCTGGCTTCCAACCAGTTTGTTGTAAAGTGGGTGAGAGGGAATTGCTGCCTTCCAACCAGTTTGTTGTAAAGTGGGTGAGAGGGAATTGCTGCCTTCCAACCTGTTTGTTGTAAGATGAGTGAGAGGGAAGTGCTGACTTCCAACCAGTTTGTTGTAAAGTGGGTGAGAGGGAATTGCTGCCTTCCAACCAGTTTGTTGTAAAGTGAGTGAGAGGGAAGTGCTGCCTTCCAACCTGTTTGTTGTAAGATGAGTGAGAGGGAAGTGCTGACTTCCAACCAGTTTGATGTAAAGTGGGTGAGCGGGAAGTGCTGGCTTCCAACCAGTTTGTTGTAAAGTGAGTGAGAGGGAAGTCCTGCCTTACAACCAGTTTGTGGTAAAGTGGGTGAGAGGGAAGTGCAGCCTTCCAACCAGTTTGATGTAAGAAGAGTGAGAGCGAAATGCTGCCTTCCAACCAGTTTGTTGTAAAGGGGGTGAGAGAGGAGTGCTGCCTTCCAACCTGTTTGTTATAAGGTGGGTGAGAGTTAAGTGCTGCCTTCCAACCAGTTTGTTGTAAAATGGGTGAGAGGGAAGAGCTGCCTTCCAACCAGTTTGTTGTAAGGTGAATGAGAGGGAAGTTCTGTCTTCCAACCAGTTTGTTGTAAGATGAGTGAGTGGGAAGTGCTGCCTTCCAACCAGTTTATTGTAAAGTGGGTGAGAGGGAAGTGCTGCCTTCCAACCAGTTTGTTGTAAGTTGGGTGAGAGGGAAGTGCTGCATTTAAACCAGTTTGTTGTAAGGTGGGCGAGAGGGAAGTGCTGCATTCCAACCAGTTTGTTGTAAAGTGGGTGAGAGGGAAGTACTGCCTTCCAACCAGTTTATTGTAAAGTGGGTGAGAGGGAAGTGCTGCATTCCAACCAGTTTGTTGTAAAGTGGGTGAGAGGGAAGTGCTGCATTCCAACCAGTTTGTTGTAAGGTGGGTGAGAGGGAAGTGCTGCCTTCCAACCAGTTTGTTGTAAGGTGGGTGAGAGGGAAGTGCTGCCTTCCAACCTTTTTGTTGTAAGGTGGGTGAGAGGGAAATGCTGCCTTCTAAACAGTTTGTTGAAAGGTGGGTGAGAGGGAAGTGCTGCCTTCTAACCAGTTTGTTTTAAATAGGGTGAGAGGGAAGTGCTGCCTTCCAACCAGTTTGTTATAAAGTGGGTGAGGGGGAAGTGCTGCCTTCCAACCTGTTTGTTGTAAGGTGGGTGACAGGGAAGGGCTGCCTTCCAACCAGTTTGTTGTAAGGTGGGTGAGAGGGAAGTGCTGCCGTCCAACCAGTTTGTTGTAAAGTGGCTGAGATGGAAGTGCTGCCTTCCAACCAGTTTGTTGTAAAATGGGTGAGTGAGAGGGAAGTGCTGCCATCCAACCTGTTTGTTGTAAGGTGGGTGAGAGGGAAGTGCTTCCTTCCAACCTGTTAGTTGTAACGTGGGGAGAGGGAAGTGCTGCCTTCCAAACAGTTTGTTGTAAGGTGGGTGAGAGGGAAGTGTTGCATTCCAACCAGTTTGTTGTAAGATGGTTGAGAGGGAAGTGCTGCCTTCCAACCTGTTTGTTGTAAGGTGGGTGAGAGGGAAGTGCTGCCTTCCAAGCTGTTTGTTGTAAGGTGGGTGAGAGGGAAGTGCTGCCTTCTAACCAGTTTCTTGTAAGTTGTTTGAGAGGGAAGTGCTGCCTTCCAACCAGTTTGTTGTAAGATGAGTGAGAGGGAAGTGCTGCCTTCCAACCAGTTTATTGTAAAGTGGTTGAGAGGGAAGTGTTGCATTCCAACCAGTTTGTTGTAAGATGGTTGAGAGGGAAGTGCTGCCTTCCAACCTGTTTGTTGTAAGGTGGGTGAGAGGGAAGTGCTGCCTTCCAAGCTGTTTGTTGTAAGGTGGGTGAGAGGGAAGTGCTGCCTTCTAACCAGTTTCTTGTAAGTTGTTTGAGAGGGAAGTGCTGCCTTCCAACCAGTTTGTTGTAAGATGAGTGAGAGGGAAGTGCTGCCTTCCAACCAGTTTATTGTAAAGTGGGTGAGAGGGAAGTGCTGCCTTCCAACCAGTTTCTTGTAAGGTGGGTGAGAGGGAAGTGCTGCCCTCGAACCTGTTTGTTGTAAGGTGGGTGAGAGGGAAGTGCTTCCTTCCAACCTGTTGGTTGTAACGTGGATTAGAGGGAAGTGCTGCATTCCAACTAGTTTATTGTAACGTGGGTGAGAGGGAAGTGCTGCCTTCAAACCATTTTGTTGTAAGGTGGGGGAGAGGGAAGTGCTGCCTTCTAACCAGTTTGTTGTAAGCTGGGTGAGAGGGAAGTGCTGCCCTCCAACCAGTTTGTTGTAAGCTGGGTGAGAGGGAAGTGCTGCCTTCCAACCAGTTTGTTATAAGAAGGGTGAGAGGGAAGTGCTGCCTTCCAACCAGTTTGTTGTAAAGTGGGTGAGAGGGAAATGCTGCCTTCCAACCAGTTTGATGTAAAGTGGTGGAGAGGAAAGTGCAGACTTTCAACCAGTTTATTGTAAAGTGGGTGAGAGGGAAGTGCTGCCTTCCAACCAGTTTGTTGTAAGGTGGGTGGGAGCGAAGTGCTGCCTTCTAACCAGTCTGTTGTAAGGTGGGTGAGAGGGAAGTGCTGCCTTCCAACCTGTTTGTTGTAAGGTGGGTGAGATGGAAGTGCTGTCTTCCAGCCAGTTTGTTGTAAGGTGGGTGAGATGGAAGTGCTGCCTTCCAACCAGTTCGTTTTAAAGTGGGTGAGAGGGAGGTGTTGCGTTCCAAACTGTTTGTTGTAAGCTGGCTGAGAGAGAAGTGCTGCATTCCGACTAGTTTGTTGTAAGTTGGGTGAGAGGGAAGTGCTGCCTTCAAACCAGTTTATTGTTAAGTGGGTGAGAGAGAAGTGCTGCCTTCTAACCAGTTTGTTGCAAGGTGGGTGAGAGGGAAGTGCTGCCTTCCAACCAGTTTGTTGTAAGATGGGTGAGAGGGCAGTCCTGCTTTCCAACCAGTTTGTTGTAAAGTGGGTGAGAGAAAAGTTCTGCCTTCTAACCAATTTGTTGTAAAGTGGGTGAGAAAGAAGTGCTGCATTCCAACCATTTTGTTGTAAGGTGGATGAGAGGGAAGTGTTGCATTCCAACCAGTTTGTTGTAAGGTGGGTGAGAGGGAAGTGCTGCCTTCCAACCAGTTTGTTGTAAGGTGGCTGAGAGGGAAGGGCTGCCTTCCAACTAGTTTGTTGTAAGGTGGGTGAGAGGGAAGTGCTGCCTTCCAACCTCTTTGTTGTAAGGTGGGTGAGAGGGAAGTGCTGCCTTCTAGCCAGTTTGTTGTAAAGTGGGTGAGAGGGAGTGCTGCCTTCAAACCAGTTTGTTGTAAGATGGGTGAGAGGGAGTACTGCCTTCCAACCAGTTTGTTGTAAAGTGGGTGTGAGGGAGTGCTGCCTTCCAACCAGTTTGTTGTAAAGTGGGTGAGAGGGAAGTGCTGCCTTCCAACCTGTTAGTTGTAACGTTGGTGAGAGAGAAGTGTTGCATTCCCACCAGTTTCTTGTAAGGTGGGTGAGAGGGAAGTGCTGCCTTCCAACCAGTTTGTTGTAGAGTGAATGAGAGGGAATTGCTCCATTCAAACCAGTTTGTTGTAAGGTGGGTCAGCGGGAAGTGCTGCGTTCCAACCAGTTTGTTGTAAGATGGGTGAGAGGGAAGTGCTGCCTTCTAACCAGTTTGTTGTAAAGTGGTTGAGACGGAAGTGCTGCCTTCCAACCAGTTTGTTGTAAGATGGGTGAGAGGGCAGTCCTGCTTTCCAACCAGTTTGTTGTAAAGTGGCTGAGAGGGAAGTGCTGCCTTCCAACCTGTTTGTTGTTAAATGGGTGGGTTAGAGCGAAGTGCTGACTTCCAACCAGATTCTTGTAAGGTGGGTGAGAGGGAAGTGCTGCCTTCCAATCTGTTTGTTGTAAGGTGGGTGAGAGCGAAGTGCTGCCTTCCAACCTGTTTGTTGTAAGGTGGGTGAGAGTAAGTGCTGCCTTCTAACCAGTTTGTTGTAAAGTGGGTGAGAGGGAAGTGCTGCCTTCAAACCAGTTTGATGTAAGGTGGGTGAGAGGGAAGTTCTGCCTTCTAACCAATTTGTTGTAAAGTAGGTGAGAGGGAAGTGCTGCCTTCCAAACAGTTTCTTGTACGGTAGGTGAGAGGGAAGTGCTGCCTTCCAACCAGTTTGTTGTAAAGTGGGTGAGAGGGAAGTGCTGCCTTCCAACCAGTTTGTTGTAAAGTGAATGAGAGGGAAGTGCTCCATTCAAACCAGTTTGTTGTAAGGTGGGTCAGAGGGAAGTGCTGCGTTCCAACCAGTTTGTTGTAAGATGGGTGAGAGGGAAGTCCTGCCTTCCAACCAGTTTGTTGCAAAGTGGCTGAGAGGGAAGTGCTGCCTTCCAACCTGTTTGTTGTAAAACGGGTGGGTAAGAGGGAAATGCTGACTTCCAAACAGTTTGTAATAAGGTGGGTGAGAGGGGAGTGCTTCGTTCCAATCTGTTTGTTGTAAGGTGGGTGAGAGGGAAGTGCTGCCTTCGAACCTGTTTGTTGTAAAGTGGGTGAGAGGGAAGTGCGGCATTCCAACCAGTTTGTTGTAAGGTGGGTGAGAGGGAAGTGCTGCCTTCCAACCAGTTTGTTGTAAGGTGGGTGAGAGGGAAGTGCTGCCTTCCAACCTTTTTGTTGTAAGGTGGGTGAGAGGGAAATGCTGCCTTCTAAACAGTTTGTTGAAAGGTGGGTGAGAGGGAAGTGCTGCCTTCTAACCAGTTTGTTTTAAAGAGGGTGAGAGGGAAGTGCTGCCTTCCAACCAGTTTGTTATAAAGTAGGTGAGGGGGAAGTGCTGCCTTCCAACCTGTTTGTTGTAAGGTGGGTGACAGGGAAGGGCTGCCTTCCAACCAGTTTGTTGTAAGGTGGGTGAGAGGGAAGTGCTGCCTTCCAACCTGTTTGTTGTAAGGTGGGTGAGAGGGAAGTGCTGCCTTCTAACCAGTTTGTTGTAAAGTGGCTGAGATGGAAGTGCTGCCTTCAGCCAGTTTGTTGTAAAATGGGTGAGTGAGACGGAAGTACTGACTTCCAACCAGTTCATTGTAAGGTGGGTGAGAGGGAAGTGCGCCTTCTAACCTGTTTGTTGTAAGGTGGGTGAGAGGGAAGTGCGGCCCTCCAACCTGTTTGTTGTGAGGTGGGTGAGAGGGAAGTGCTTCCTTCCAACCTGTTAGTTGTAACGTGGGGGAGAGGGAAGTGCTGCCTTCCAAACAGTTTGTTGTAAGGTGGGTGAGAGGGAAGTGCTGCCTTCTAACCAGTTTGTTGTAAAGTGGTTGAGAGGGAAGTGCTGCATTCCAACCAGTTTGTTGTAAGATGGGTGAGAGGGAAGTGCTGCCTTCCAAACTGTTTGTTGTAAGGTGGGTGAGAAGGAAGTGCTGCCTTCCAAGCTGTTTGTTGTAAGGTGGGTGAGAGGGAAGTGCTGCCTTCTAACCAGTTTGTTGTAAGTTGGGTGAGAGGGAAGTGCTGCATTCCAACCTGTTTGTTGTAAGGTGGGTGAGAGGGAAGTGCTGCCTTCCAACCAGTTTGTTATAAAGTGAGTGAGAGGGAAGTGCTGCATTCCAACCAGTTCGTTGTAAGCTGGGTGAGAGGGGAGGGCTGCCTTCCAACCTGTTTGTTGTAAGGTGGGTGAGAGGGAAGTGCTGCCTTGCAACCTGTTTGTTGTAAGGTGGGTGAGAGGGAAGTGCTTCCTTCTAGGCAGTTTCTTGTAAAGTGGGTGAGAGGGAGTGCTGCCTTCCAACCAGTTTGTTGTAAGATGGGTGAGAAGGAGCGCTGCCTTCCAACCAGTTTGTTGTAAAGTGGGTGAGAGTGAGTGCTGCCTTCCAACCAGTTTGTTGTAAAGTGGGTGAGAGGGAAGTGCTGCCTTCGAACCTGTTAGTTGTAACGTGGGTGAGAGAGAAGTGTTGCATTCCAACCAGTTTCTTGTAAGGTGGGTGAGAGGGAAGTGCTGCCTTCCAACCAGTTTGTTGTAAAGTGAATGAGAGGGAAGTGCTCCATTCAAACCAGTTTGTTGTAAGGTGGGTCAGAGGGAAGTGCTGCGTTCCAACCAGTTTGTTGTAAGATGGGTGAGAGGGAAGTCCTGCCTTCCAACCAGTTTGTTGCAAAGTGGCTGAGAGGGAAGTGCTGCCTTCCAACCTGTTTGTTGTAAAACAGGTGGGTAAGAGGGAAATGCTGACTTCCAAACAGTTTGTAATAAGGTGGGTGAGAGGGGAGTGCTTCGTTCCAATCTGTTTGTTGTAAGGTGGGTGAGAGGGAAGTGCTGCCTTCCAACCTGTTTGTTGTAAGGTGGGTTAGAAGGAAGTGCTGCCTTCTAACCAGTTTGTTGTAAAGTGGGGGAGAGGGAATTGCTGCCTTCCAACCAGTTTTTTGTAACGTGGGTGAGAGGGAAGTGCTTCCTTCCAACCATTTTGATGTAAGTTGGGTGAGAAGGAAGTTCTGCCTTCTAACTAGTTTATTGTAAAGTGGGTGAGAGGAAAGTGCTGACTTTCAACCAGTTTATTGTAAGCTGTGTGAGTGGGAAGTGCTGCCTTCCAACCAGTTTGTTGTAATGTCGGTGAGAGCGAAGTGCTGCCTTCCAACCAGTTCGTTGTAAGGTGGGTGATAGCGAAGTGCTGCCTTCTAACCAGTTTGTTGTAAGAAGAGTGAGAGGGAAGTGCTGCCTTCCAACCAGTTTGTTGTAAGGTGGGTGAGAGGGAAGTGCTGCCTTCCAACCAGTTTGTTGTAAGGGTGGTGAGAGGGCAGTGCTGCCTTCCAACCTGTTTGTTGTAAGGTGGGTGAGAGGTAAGTGCTGCCTTCCAACCAGTTTGTTGTAAAGTGGGTGAGAGAAAAGTTCTGCCTTCTAACCAATTTGTTGTAAAGTGGGTGAGAGGGTAGTGCGTCCTTCCAACCAGTTTGTTGTAATGTGGGTGAGAGAGAAGTTCTGCCTTCCAACCAGTTTGTTATAAGGTGGGTGAGAGGGAAGTGCTTCCTTCCAACCAGTTTGTTGTAAAGTGGTTGAGAGGGAAGTGCTGCCTTCCAACCAGTTTGTTGTAAAATGGGTGAGAGGGAAGAGCTGCCTTCCAACCAGATTGTTGTAAGGTCAATGAGGGGGAAGTTCTGTCTTCCAACCAGTTTGTTGTAAGATGGGTGAGAGGGAAGTGCTGCCTTCCAACCAGTTTGTTGTAAGATGTGTGAGAGGTAAGTGCTGCCTTCCAAACAGTTTCTTGTAAGGTGGGTGAGAGAGAAGTGCTGCCTTCCAACCAGTTTATTGTAAAGTGAGTGAGAGAGAAGTGCTGTCTTCCAACCAGTTTGTTGTAAGGTGGGTGAGAGGGAAGTGCTGCATTCCAACCAGTTTCTTGTAAAGTGGGTGAGAGGGAAGTGCTGCCTTCTAACCAGTTTGTTGTAAGAAGAGTGAGAGGGAAGTGCTGCCTTCCAACCAGTTTGATGTAAGGTCGGTGAGAGGGAAGTGCTGCCTTCCAACCTGTTTGTTGTAAGGTGGGTGAGAGGGAAGTGCTGCCTTCCAACCAGTTTGTAAAGTGGGTGAGAGAAAAGTTCTGCCTTCTAACCAATTTGTTGTAAAGTGTGTGAGAGAGAAGTGCTGCATTCCAACCATTTTGTTGTAAGGTGGATGAGAGGGAAGTGCTGCATTCCAACCAGTTTGTTGTAAGGTGGGTGAGAGGGAAGGGCTGCCTTCCAACCAGTTTGTTGTAAGCTGGGTGAGAGGGAAGAGCTGCCTTCCAACCAGTTTGTTGTAGGGTCAATGAGAGGGAAGTTCTGCCTTCCAACCAGTTTGTTGTAAGGTGGATGAGAGGGAAGTGCTGCATTCCAACCTGTTTGTTGTAAAGTGGGTGAGAGGGATGTGCTGCTTTCTAACCAGTTTGTTGTAAAATGAATGAGAGGGAAGTGCTGCCTTCCAACCAGTTTGTTGTAAGCTGGGTGAGAGGGAAGTGCTGCCGTCCAACCAGTTTTTTGTAAGGTGGGTGAGAGAGAAGGGCTGCCTTCCAACCTGTTTATTGTAAGGTGGGTGAGAGGGAAGTGCTGCCTTCCAACCAATTTGTTGTAAGAAAGGTGAGAGGGAAGTGCTGCCTTTCAAACAGTTTGTTGTAAGGTGACTGAGAAAGAAGTGCTGCCTTGCAACCAATTTGTTGTAAGAAGGGTGAGAGGGACGTGCTGACTTCCAACCAGTTTGTTGTAAGTTGGGTGAGAGGGAAGTGCTGCCTTCCAACCAGTTTGTCGTAAGGTGGGTGAGAGGGAAGTGCTGCATTCCAACCAGTTTATTGTCAAGTGGGTGAGAGGGAAGTGCTGCCTTCTAACCAGTTTGTTGTAAGAAGGGTGAGAGAGAAGTGCTGCCTTCCAACCAGTTTCTTGTAAGGTGGGTGAGAGAGAAGTGCTGCCTTCCAAGCAGTTTGTTGTGAAGTGGTTGAGAGGGAAGTCCTGCCTTCCAAACTGTTTGTTGTAAGGAGGGTGAGAGAGAAGTACTACCTTCCAACCAGTTTGTTGTAAAGTGGGTTAGAGCGAAGAGCTGCATTCCTACCAGTTTGTTGTAAGGTGCGTGAGAGAGAAGTGCTCCTTTCCAACCAGTTTGTTGTAAGGTGGGTGAGAGGGAAGTGCTGCCTTCCAACCAGTTTGTTGTAAGGTGGGTGAGAGGGAAGTGCTTCCTTCCAACCAGTTTGTTGTAAAGTGGGTGAGCGGGAAGTGCTGGCTTCCAACCAGTTTGTTGTAAAGTGGGTGAGAGGGAAGTGCTGACTTCCAACCAGTTTGTTGTAAAGTGGGTGAGAGGGAAGTGCTGCCTTCCAACCAATTTGTTGTAAAGTGGGTGAGAGGGAAGTGCTGCCTTCCAACCAGTTTGTTGTAAAGTGGGTGAGAGGTAAGCGCTGCCTTCCAACCAGTTTGTTGTAAGGTGAGTGAGAGGGAAGTGCTGCATTCCAACCAGTTTGTTGTAAGGTGTGTGAGAGGGAATTGCTGCATTCCAACCAGTTTGTTGTAACGTGGGTGAGAGGGAAGTGCTACCTTCCAACCAGTTTGTTGTAAGATAGGTGAGAGAGAAGTGCTGCCTTCCAACCAGTTTGTTGTAAGGTGGGTGAGAGGGAAGTGCTGCCTTCTAACCAGTTTGTTGTAAAGTGAGTGAGATGGAAGTGCTGCCTTCCAACTAGTTTGTTGTAAGGTGTGTGAGAGGGAAGTGCTGCCTTCCAATCTGTTTGTTGTAAGGTGGGTGAGAGGGAAGTGCTGCATTCCAACCTGTTTGTTGTCAGGTGGGTGAGAGGGAAGCGCTGCGTTCCAACCTGTTTGTTGTAAGGTGGGTGAGAAGGAAGTGCTGACTTCCAACCTGTTTGTTGTAAGGTGGGTGAGAGGGAAGTGCTGCATGCTTACCACTTTTTTGTAAAGTGGGTGAGAGGGAAGTCCTGCCTTCCAACCAGTTTGTTGTAAAGTGGGTGAGATAGAAGTGCTGCCTTCCAACCTGTTTCTTGTAAAGTGGGTGAGAGGGAAATTCTGCCTTCCAACCAGTTTGTTGTAAAGTGGTTAAGAGGGAAGTGCTGCATTCCAACCTGTTTGTTGTAAGGTTGGTGAGAGGGAGTTGCTGCCTTCCAACCATTTTGTTGTAAGGTGGGTGAGAGGGAAGTGCTGCCTTTCAAACTGTTTGTTGTAAAGTGTGTGAGAGGGAAGTGCTGCCTTCCAAACAGTTTGATGTAACGTGGGTGAGATGTAAGTGCTGCATTCCAACCTGTTTGTTATAAGGAGGGTAAGAAGGAAGTGCTGCCTTCCAACCAGTTTGTTGTAACTTGGGTGAGAGGCAAGTCCTGCCTTCCAACCAGTTTGTTGTAACTTGAGTAAGAGGGAAGTGCTGCCTTCCAACCTGTTTGTTGTAAAGTGGGTGAGAGGGAAGTGCTGCCTTCTAACCAGTTTGTTGTAAAGTGGGTGAGAGGGAAGTGCTGCCTTCCAACCTGTTTGTTGTAAAGTGGGTGAGAGGGAAGTGCTGCCTTCCAACCTGTTTGTTGTAAAGTGGGTGAGAGGGAAGTGCTGCCTTCCAACCAGTTTGTTGTAAGGTGGGTGTGAGGGAAGTGCTGCCTTCCAACCTGTTTGTTGTAATGTGGGTGAGAGGGAATTGCTGCCTTCCAACAAGTTTGTTGTAGGGTGGGTGAGAGGGAAGTGCTGCCTTCCAACCTGTTTGTTGTAAATTGGGTGAGAGGGAATTCCTGCCTTCCAACCAGTTTGATGTAACGTGGGTGAGAGGTAAGTGCTGCCCCCCAACCTGTTTGTTGTAAGGTGGGAAGAGGGAAGTGCTGCCTTCAAACCTGTTTGTTGTAAAGTGAGTGAGAGGGAACAGCTGCCTTCCAACCAGTTTGTTGTAAGGTGAGTGAGAGGGAATTTCTGCCTTCCAACCTGTTTGTTGTAAGATGGGTGAGAGGTAAGTCCTGCCTTCCAACCAATTTGTTGTAAAGTGGCTGAGAGGGAAGTGCTGCCTTCCAACCAGATTCTTGTAAAGTGGGTGAGAGGGAAGTGCTGCCTTCCAAACAGTTTGTTGTAAGGTGGGTGAGAGGGATGTGCTGCATTCCAACCAGTTTATTGTAAGGTGTGTGAGAGGGAATTGCTGCATTCCAACCAGTTTGTTGTAAGATGGGTGAGAGGGAATTGGTGCTTTCCAACCAGTTTGTTGTAAGATAGCTGAGAGGGAAGTGCTGCCTTCCAACCAGTTTGTTGTAAGTTGGGTGAGAGGGAAGTGCTGCCATCTAACCAATTTGTTGTAAAGTGAGTGAGATGGAAGTGCTGCCTTCCAGCCAGTTTGTTGTAAGGTGGGTGAGAGGGAAGTGCTGCCTTCCAACCAGTTTCTTGTGAAGTGGGTGAGAGGGAAGTGCTGCCTTCCAGCCAGTTTCTTGTAAGGTGGGTGAGAGGGAAGTGCTGCCTTCCAATCTGTTTGTTGTAAGGTGGGTGAGAGGTAAGTGCTGCCTTCCAACCTGTTTGTTGTAAGGTGGGTAATAGGGAAGCGCTGCCTTCCAACTAGTTTGTTGTAACTTGGGTGAGAGGCAAGTCCTGCCTTCCAACCAGTTTTTTGTAACATGAGTGAGGGGGAAGTGCTGCCTTCCAACCAGTTTATTGTAAAGTGGGTGAGAGGGATGTGCTGTCTTCCAACCTGTTTGTTGTAAAGTGGGTGAGAGGGAAAGGCTGCCTTCCAACCAGTTTATTGTAAAGTGGGTGAGAGGGAAGAGCTGCCTTCCAACCAGTTTGTTGTAACGTGGGTAAGAGGGAAGTGTTGCCTTCCAACCAGTTTGCTGTAAAGTGGGTGAGAGGAAAGTGCTGCCTTCCAACCAGTTTGTTGTAAAGTGGGTGAGAGGGAAGTGCTTCATTCCAACCTGTTTGTTGTAAGGTGAGTGAGTGGGAAGTTCTGCCTTCCAACCAGTTTGTTGTAAGATGGGTGAGAGAGAAGTGCTGCCTTCCAACCAATTTATTGTAAGGTGGGTGAGAGGGATGTGCTGCCTTTCAACCAGTTTGTTGTAAGATGGGTAAGAGGGAAATGCTGCCTTCCAACCAGTTTTTTGTAAGATGGGTGAGAGGGAAGTCCTGCCTTCCAACCAGTTTGTTGTAAAGTGGCTGAGGGTGAATTTCTACCTTCCAACCTGTTTGTTGTAAAATGGGTGGGTGAGAGGGAAGTGTTGCCTTACAACCAGTTTGTTGTAAGGTGGGTGAAAGGGAAGTGCTGCCTTCCAACTAGTTTGTTGTAAGGTGGGTGAGAGGTAAGTGCTGCCTTCCAACCAGTTTGTTGTAACTTGGGTGAGAGGGAATTGCTGCCTTCCAACCAGTTTGTGGAACTTGGGTGAGAGGGAAGTCCTGCCTTCCAACCAGTTTGTTGTAAAGTGGGTGAGAGGGAAGTGCTGCCTTCCAACCAGTTTGTTGTAAGGTGGGTGAGAGGGAAGTGCTGCCTTCCAACCTATTTGTTGTAAAGTGGGTGGGTGAGAAGGAATTGCTGCCTTCCAACCTGTTTGTTGTAAGATGGGTGAGAGGGAAGTGCTGCCTTCCAACATATTTATTGTAAAGTGGGTGGTTGAGAGGAAGTGCTGCCCTCCAACCTGTTTGTTGTAAAGTGGGTGAGAGGGAAGTGCTGCCTTCCAACCAGTTTGTTGTAAGATGGGTTAGAGGGAAGTGTTGCCTTCCAACCAGTTTGTTGTAGAGTGGGTGAGAGGGAAGTGCTGCCTACCAACCAGTTTATCGTAAGGTGGGTGAGAGGGAACTGCTGCGTTCCAACCAATTTGTTGTAAGGTGGGTGAGAGGGAAGTGCTGCTTTGTAACCAGTTTGTTGTATAGTGGGTGAGAGGGAATTGCTGCCTTCCAACCAGTTTGTTGTAAGGTTAGTGAGAGGGAAGTGCTGCCTTCCAACCTATTTGTTGTAAAGTGGGTGAGAGGGAATTGCTGCCTTCCAACCAGTTTGATGTAACGTGGGTGAGAGGGAAGTGCTGCTTTCCAACATGTTTGTTGTAAGGTGGGTGAGACGGAAGTGCTGCCTTCCAACCTGTTTGTTGTAAGGTGAGTGAGAGGGAAGTGCTGCCTTTTTACCAGTTTGTTGTAAAGTGGGTGAGAGGGAAGTGCTGCCTTCCAAACAGTTCGTTGTAAGGTGGGTGAGAGGTAATTGCTGCTTTCCAACCAGTTTGTTGTAAAGTGGTTGCGAGGGAAGCGCTGCATTCCAACCAGTTTGTTGTAAGGTGGGTGAGAGGGAAGTGCTGCCTTCCAACCTGTTTGTTTAAAATGGGTGAGAGGGAATTGCTGCCTTCCAACCAGTTTGTTGTAAGGTGAGTGAGAGGGAAGTGCTGCCTTCCAACCTGTTTGTTGTAAAGTGAGTGAGAGGGAATTGCTGCCTTCCAACCAGTTTGATGTAACGTGGGTGAGAGGTAAGTGCTGCCTTCCAACCTGTTTGTTGTAAGGTGGGAAGAGGGAAGTGCTGCCTTCCAACCTGTTTGTTGTAAAGTGAGTGAGAGGGAACAGCTGCTTTCCAACCAGTTTGTTGTAAGGTGAGTGAGAGGGAATTTCTGCCTTCCAACCAGTTTGTTGTAAGATGGGTGAGAGGGAAGTCCTGCCTTCCAACCAATTTGTTGTGAATTGGGTGGGTGAGAAGCAAGTGCTGCCTAACAACCATTTTGTTATAAGGTGGGTGACAGGGAAGTGCTGCCTTCCAACCTCTTTGATTTAAGTTGGGTGAGAGGGAAGTGCTGCCTTCCAACCTGTTTGTTGTAAAGTGGGTGAGAGGGAAGAGCTGCCTTCCAACCTGTTTGTTGTAAAGTGGGTGAGAGGGAATTGCTGCCTTCCAACCAGTTTGACGTAACGTGGATGAGATGTAAGTGCTGCCTTCCAAACTGTTTGTTGTAAAGTGGGTGAGAAGGAAGTGCTGCCTTCCAAACAGTTTGTTGTAAGGTGGGTGAGAGGGAATTGCTGCTTTCCAACCAGTTTTTTGTAAAGTGGGTGAGAGGGAAGTGCTGTATTCCAACCAGTTTGTTGTAAGGTGTGTGAGACGGAATTGCTGCATTCCAACCAGATTGTTGTAAGGTGGGTGAGAGGGAAGTGCTGCCTTCCAACCAGTTTGTTGTAAATTGGTTGAGAGGGAAGTGCTGCATTCCAATCAGTTTGTTGTAAGGTGGGTGTGAGGGAAGTGCTGCCTTCCAACCTGTTTGTTGTAAAGTGGGTGAGAGGGAATTGCTGCCTTCCAACAAGTTTGTTGAAAGGTGGGTGAGAGGGAAGTGCTGCCTTCCAGACTGTTTGTTGTAAAGTGGGTGAGAGGGAATTGCTGCCTTCCAACCAGTTTGATGTAACGTGGGTGAGAGGTAAGTGCTGCCTTCCAACCTGTTCGTTGTAAAGTGGATGAGAGGGAACAGCTGCCTTCCAACCAGTTTGTTGTAAGGTGAGTTAGAGGGAATTTCTGCCTTCCAACCAGTTTGTTGTAAGATGGGTGAGAGGGAAGTCCTGCCTTCCAACCAATTTATTGTAAAGTGGCTGAGAGGGAAGTGCTGCCTTCCAACCAGATTCTTGTAAAGTGGGTGAGAGGGAAGTACTGCTTCCAAACAGTTTGTTGTAAGGTGGGTGAGATGGAATTGCTGCTTTACAACCAGTTTTTTGTAAAGTGGGTGAGAGGGAAGTGCTGCATTCCAACCAGTTTGTTGTAACGTGGGTGAGAGGGAAGTGCTGCCTTCCAACCAGTTTGTTGTAAGGTGTGTGAGAGGGAATTGGTGCTTTCCAACCAGTTTGTTGTAACGTGGGTGAGAGGGAAGTGCTGCCATCTAACCAGTTTGTTGTAAAGTGAGTGAGATGGAAGTGCTGCCTTCCAGCCAGTTTGTTGTAAGGTGGGTGAGAGGGAAGTGCTGCCTTCCAACCAGTTTCTTGTGAAGTGGGTGAGAGGTAAGTGCTGCCTTCCAACCAGTTTCTTGTAAGGTGGGTGAGAGGGAAGTGCTGCCTTCCAATCTGTTTGTTGTAAGGTGGGTGAGAGGTAAGTGCTGCCTTCCAACCTGTTTGTTGTAAGACGGGTAAGAGGGAAGCGCTGCCTTCCAACTAGTTTGTTGTAACTTGGGTGAGAGGAAAGTCCTGCCTTGCAACCAGTTTTTTGTAACTTGAGTGAGGGGGAAGTGCTGCCTTCCAACCTGTTTGTTGTAAAGTGGGTGAGAGGGAAGCGCTGCCTTCCAACCAGTTTATTGTAAAGTGAGTGAGAGGGATGTGCTGTCTTCCAACCGTTTGTTGTAAAGTGGGTGAGAGGGAAGAGCTGCCTTCCAACCAGTTTGTTGTAAAGTGGGTGAGAGGGAAGAGCTGCCTTCCAACCAGTTTGTTGTAAGGTGGGTGAGAGGGAAGTGTTGCCTTCCAACCAGTTTGTTGTAAAGTGGGTGAGAGGGAAGAGCTGCCTTCCAACCAGTTTGTTGTAAAGTGGGTGAGAGGGAAGAGCTGCCTTCCAACCAGTTTGTTGTAAGGTGGGTGAGAGGGAAGTGTTGCCTTCCAACCAGTTTGCTGTAAAGTGGGTGAGAGGAAAGTGCTGCCTTCCAACCAGTTTTTTGTAAAGTGGTTGAGAGGGAAGTGCTTCATTCCAACCTGTTTGTTGTAAGGTGAGTGAGTGGGAAGTTCTGCCTTCCAACCAGTTTGTTGTAAGATGGGTGAGAGAGAAGTGCTGCCTTCCAACCAATTTATTGTAAGGTGGGTGAGAGGGATGTGCTGCCTTTCAACCAGTTTGCTGTAAGATGGGTGAGAGGGAAATGCTGCCTTCTAACCAGTTTGTTGTAAGATGGGTGAGAGGGAAGTCCTGCCTTCCAACCAGTTTTTTGTAAAGTGGCTGAGGGTGAATTTCTACCTTCCAACCTGTTTGTTGTAAAATGGGTGGGTGAGAGGGAAGTGTTGCCTTACAACCAGTTTGTTGTAAGGTGGGTGAAAGGGAAGTGCTGCCTTCCAACTAGTTTGTTGTAAGGTGGGTGAGAGGGAAGTGCTGCCTTCCAACCAGTTTGTTGTAACTTGGGTGAGAGGGAATTGCTGCCTTCCAACCAGTTTGTTGTAACTTGGGTGAGAGGGAAGCCTTGCCTTCCAACCAGTTTGTTGTAACTTGGGTGAGAGGGAAGTGCTGCCTTCCAACCAGTTTATTGTAAGGTGGGTGAGAGGGAAGTGCTGCCTTCCAACCTATTTGTTGTAAAGTGGGTGGGTGAGAAGGAAGTGCTGCCTTCCAACCTGTTTGTTGTAAGATGGGTGAGAGGGAAGTGCTGCCTTCCAACCAGTTTCTTGTAAAGTGCGTGGGTGAGAGGGAAGTGCTGCCTTCCAACCTATTTGTTGTAAAGTGGGTGGGTGAGAAGGAAGTGCTGTCCTCCAACCTGTTTGTTGTAAAGTGGGTGAGAGGGAAGTGCTGCCTTCCAACCAGTTTGTTGTAAGATGGGTTAGAGGGAAGTGTTGCCTTCCAACCAGTTTGTTGTAGATTTGGTGAGAGGGAAGTGCTGCCTACCAACCAGGTTATCGTAAGGTGGGTGAGAGGGAAGTGCTGCGTTCCAACCAGTTTGTTGTAAGGTGGGTGAGAGGAAAGTTCTGCTTTCTAACCAGTTTGTTGTATAGTGGGTGAGAGGGAATTGCTGCCTTCCAACCAGTTTGTTGTAACTTGGGTGAGAGGGAAGTGCTGCCTTCCAACCAGTTTGTTGTAAGGTGGGTGAGAGGGAAGTGCTGCCTTCCAACCTATTTGTTGTAAAGTGTGTGGGTGAGAAGGAAGTGCTGCCTTCCAACCTGTTTGTTGTAAGATGGGTGAGAGGGAAGTGCTGCCTTCCAACCAGTTTCTTGTAAAGTGCGTGGGTGAGAGGGAAGTGCTGCCTTCCAACCAGTTTGTTGTAAAGTGGGTGAGAAGGAAGTGCTGCCTTCCAACATATTTATTGTAAAGTGGGTGGGTGAGAGGAAGTGCTGCCCTCCAACCTGTTTGTTGTAAAGTGGTTGAGAGGGAAGTGCTGCCTTCCAACCAGTTTGTTGTAAGATGGGTTAGAGGGAAGTGTTGCCTTCCAACCAGTTTGTTGTAGAGTGGGTGAGAGGGAAGTGCTGCCTACCAACCAGTTTATCTTAAGGTGGGTGAGAGGGAAGTGCTGCCTTCCAACCAGTTTGTTGTAAGGTGGGTGAGAGGGAAGTGCTGCGTTCCAACCTGTTTGTTGTAAGGTGGGTGAGAGGGAAGTGCTGCTTTCTAACCAGTTTGTTGTATAGTGGGTGAGAGGGAATTGCGGCCTTCCAACCAGTTTGTTGTAAGATGAGTGAGAGGGAAGTGCTGCCTTCCAACCTATTTGTTGTAAAGTGGGTGAGAGGGAATTGCTGCCTTCCAACCAGTTTGATGTAACGTGGGTGAGAGGGAAGTGCTGCTTTCCAACATGTTTGTTGTAAGGTGGGTGAGACGGAAGTGCTGCCTTCCAACCTGTTTGTTGTAAGGTGAGTGAGAGGGAAGTGCTGCCTTTTTACCAGTTTGTTGTAAAGTGGGCGAGAGGGAAGTGCTGCCTTCCAAACAGTTCGTTGTAAGGTGGGTGAGAGGGAATTGCTGCTTTCCAACCAGTTTGTTGTAAAGTGGTTGCGAGGGACGTGCTGCCTTCCAACCTGTTTGTTGTAAAGTGAGTGAGAGGGAACAGCTGCTTTCCAACCAGTTTGTTGTAAGGTGAGTGAGAGGGATTTTCTGCCTTCCAACCAGTTTGTTGTAAGATGGGTGAGAGGGAAGTCCTGCCTTCCAACCAATTTGTTGTAAATTGGGTGGGTGAGAAGGAAGTGCTGCCTTCCAGCCATTTTGTTATAAGGTGGGTGAGAGGGAAGTGCTGCCTTCCAACCACTTTGATTTAAGGTGGGTGAGAGGGAAGTGCTGCCTTCCAACCTGTTTGTTGTAAAGTGGGTGAGAGGGAAGAGCTGCCTTCCAACCAGTTTGTTGTAAAGTGGGTGAGAGGGAAGTGCTTCATTCCAACCTGTTTGTTGTAAGGTGAGTGAGTGGGAAGTTCTGCCTTCGAACCAGTTTGTTGTAAGATGGGTGAGAGAGAAGTGCTGCCTTCCAACCAATTTATTGTAAGGTGGGTGAGAGGGATGTGCTGCCTTTCAACCAGTTTGTTGTAAGATGGGTGAGAGGGAAGTGCTTCCTTCCAACCAGTTTGTTGTAAGATGGGTGAGAGGGAAGTCCTGCCTTCTAACCAGTTTGTTGTAAAGTGGCTGAGGGTGAATTTCTACCTTCCAACCTGTTTGTTGTAAAATGGGTGGGTGAGAGGGAAGTGTTGCCTTACAACCAGTTTGTTGTGAGGTGGGTGAAAGGGAAGTGCTGCCTTCCAACTAGTTTGTTGTAAGGTTGGTGAGAGGGAAGTGTTGCCTTCCAACCAGTTTGCTGTAAACTGGGTGAGAGGAAAGTGCTGCCTTCCAACCAGTTTGTTGTAAAGTGGGTGAGAGGGAAGTGCTTCATTCCAACCTGTTTGTTGTAAGGTGAGTGAGTGGGAAGTTCTGCCTTCCAACCAGTTTGTTGTAAGATGGGTGAGAGAGAAGTGCTGCCTTCCAACCAATTTATTTTAAGGTGGGTGAGAGGGATGTGCTGCCATCCAACCAGTTTCTTGTAAAGTGCGTGGGTGAGAGGGAAGTGCTGCCCTCCAACCAGTTTATCGTAAGGTGGGTGAGAGGGAAGTGCTGCCTTCCAACTAGTTTATTGTAAGGTGGGTGAGAGGGAAGCGCTGCTTTCCATCCTGTTTGTTGTAAGGTGGATAAGAGGGAAGTGCTGCCTTCCAACCTGTTTGTTGTAAGGTGGGTGAGAGGGAAGTGCTGCCTTCTAACCAGTTTGTTGTAAGGTTGGTGAGAGGGAAGTGCTGCTTTTCAACATGTTTGTTGTAAGGTGGGTGAGACGGAAGTGCTGCCTTCCAAACTGTTTGTTGTAAGGTGAGTGAGAGGGAAGTGCTGCCCTTTTACCAGTTTGTTGTAAAGTGGGTGAGAGGGACGTGCTGCCTTCCAAACAGTTCGTTGTAAGGTGGGTGAGAGGGAAGTGCTGCCTTCCAACCTGTTTGTTTTAAAGTGGGTGAGAGGGAATTGCTGCCTTCCAACCAGTTTGATGTACCGTGGGTGAGAGGTAAGTGCTGCCTTCCAACCTGTTTGTTGTAAGGTGGGAAGAGGGAAGTGCTGCCTTCCAACCTGTTTGTTGTAAAGTGGGTGAGAGTGAACAGCTGCCTTCCAACCAGTTTGTTGTAAGGTGAGTGAGAGGGAAGTCTTGCCTTCCAACCAATTTGTTGTAAAGTGGCTGAGAGGGAAGTGCTGCCTTCCAACCAGCTTCTTGTAAAGTGGGTGAGAGGGAAGTGCTGCCTTCCAACCTGTTTGATGTAAATTGGGTGGGTGAGAAGGAAGTGCTGCCTTCCAACCATTTTGTTATAAGGTGGGTGAGAGGGAAGTGCTGCCTTCCAAACTCTTTGTTTTAAGGTGGGTGAGAGGGAACTGCTGCCTTCCAACCTGTTTGTTGTAAAGTGAGTGAGAGGGAAGAGCTGCCTTCCAACCAATTTGCTGTAAAGTGGGTGAGAGGGAAGTGCTTCATTCCAACCTGTTTGTTGTAAGGTGAGTGAGTGGGAAGTTCTGCTTTCCAACCAGTTTGTTGTAAGATGGGTAAGAGAGAAGTGCTGCCTTCCAACTAGTTTATTGTAAGGTGGGTGAGAGGGAAGCGCTGCCTTCCATCCTGTTTGTTGTAGGATGGGTGAGAGAGAAGTGCTGCTTTCCAAACTGTTTGTTGTAAGGTGGGTGAGAGGGAAGTGCTGCCTTCCAACCAGTTTGTTGTAAGATGTGTTAGAGGGAAGTGTTGCCTTCCAACCAGTTTGTTGTAAAGTGGGTGAGAGGGAAGTGCTGCCTTCCAACCAGTTTATCGTAAGGTGGGTGAGAGGGAAGTGCTGCCTTCCAACTAGTTTATTGTAAGGTGGGTGAGAGGGAAGCGCTGACTTCCATCCTGTTTGTTGTAAGGTGGATAAGAGGGAAGTGCTGCCTTCCAACCTGTTTGTTGTAAGGTGGGTGAGAGGGAAGTGCTGCCTTCCAACCAGTTTGTTGTAAAGTGGGTGAGAGGGAAGTGCTGCCTTCCAAACAGTTCGTTGTAAGGTGGGTGAGAGGGAATTGCTGCTTTCCAACCAGTTTGTTGTAAAGTGGTTGAGAGGGAAGTGCTGCCTGTCAACCTCTTTGTTTTAAGGTGGGTGAGAGGGAAGTGCTGCCTTCCAACCAGTTTGTTGTAAAGTGGGTGAGAGGGAAGTGCTTCATTCCAAACTGTTTGTTGTAAGGTGAGTGAGTGGGAAGTTCTGCCTTCCAACCAGTTTGTTGTAAGATGGGTGAGAGAGAAGTGCTGCCTTCCAACTAGTTTATTGTAAAGTGGGTGAGAGGGAAGCGCTGCCTTCCATCCTGTTTGTTGTAAGGTGGATAAGAGGGAAGTGCTGCCTTCCAACCTGTTTGTTGTAAGGTGGGTGAGAGGGAAGTGCTGCCTTCCAACCAGTTTGTTGTAAGGTGGATGAGAGGGAAGTGCTGCCTTCCAACCTGTTTGTTGTAAGGTCAGTGAGAGGGAAGTGCTGCCTTTTTACCAGTTTGTTGTAAAGTGGGTGAGAGGGAAGTGCTGCCTTCCAAACAGTTCGTTGTAAGGTGGGTGAGAGGGAATTGCTGCTTTCCAACCAGTTTGTTGTAAAGTGGTTGCGAGGGAAGTGCTGCATTCCAACCAGTTTGTTGTAAGGTGGGTGAGAGGGAAGTGCTGCCTTCCAACCAGTTTGTTGTAAGATGGGTTAGAGGGAAGTGTTGCCTTCCAACCAGTTTGTTGTAAGATGCGTTAGAGGGAAGTGTTGTCTTCCAACCAGTTTGTTGTAAAGTGGGTGGGAGGGAAGTGCTGCCTTCCAACCAGTTTATCGTAAGGTGGGTGAGAGGGAAGTGCTGCCTTCCAACTAGTTTATTGTAAGGTGGGTGAGAGGGAAGCGCTACCTTCCATCCTCTTTGTTGTAAGGTGGGTGAGAGGGAAGTGCTGCCTTCTAGCCAGTTTGTTGTAAGGTTGGTGAGAGGGAAGTGCTGCCTTCCAACATGTTTGTTGTAAGGGGGGTGAGACGGAAGTGCTGCCTTCCAACCTGTTTGTTGTAAGGTCAGTGAGAGGGAAGTGCTGCCTTTTTACTAGTTTGATGTAAAGTGGGTGAGAGGGAAGTGCTGCCTTCCAAACAGTTCGTTGTAAGGTGGGTGAGAGGGAATTGCTGCTTTCCAACCAGTTTGTTGTAAAGTGGTTGCGAGGGAAGTGCTGCATTCCAACCAGTTTGTTGTAAGGTGGGTGAGAGGGAAGTGCTGCCTTCCAACCAGTTTGTTGTAAGATGGGTTAGAGGGAAGTGTTGCCTTCCAACCAGTTTGTTGTAGATTGGGTGAGAGGGAAGTGCTGCCTACCAACCAGGTTATCGTAAGGTGGGTGAGAGGGAAGTGCTGCGTTCCAACCAGTTTGTTGTAAGGTGGGTGAGAGGAAAGTGCTGCTTTCTAACCAGTTTGTTGTATAGTGGGTGAGAGGGAATTGCTGCCTTCCAACCAGTTTGTTGTAACTTGGGTGAGATGGAAGTGCTGCCTTCCAACCAGTTTGTTGTAAGGTGGGTGAGAGGGAAGTGCTGCCTTCCAACCTATTTGTTGTAAAGTGTGTGGGTGAGAAGGAAGTGCTGCCTTCCAACCTGTTTGTTGTAAGATGGGTGAGAGGGAAGTGCTGCCTTCCAACCAGTTTCTTGTAAAGTGCGTGGGTGAGAGGGAAGTGCTGCCTTCCAACCAGTTTGTTGTAAAGTGGGTGAGAAGGAAGTGCTGCCTTCCAACATATTTATTGTAAAGTGGGTGGGTGAGAGGAAGTGCTGCCCTCCAACCTGTTTGTTGTAAAGTGGTTGAGAGGGAAGTGCTGCCTTCCAACCAGTTTGTTGTAAGATGGGTTAGAGGGAAGTGTTGCCTTCCAACCAGTTTGTTGTAGAGTGGGTGAGAGGGAAGTGCTGCCTACCAACCAGTTTATCTTAAGGTGGGTGAGAGGGAAGTGCTGCCTTCCAACCAGTTTGTTGTAAGGTGGGTGAGAGGGAAGTGCTGCGTTCCAACCTGTTTGTTGTAAGGTGGGTGAGAGGGAAGTGCTGCTTTCTAACCAGTTTGTTGTATAGTGGGTGAGAGGGAATTGCGGCCTTCCAACCAGTTTGTTGTAAGATGAGTGAGAGGGAAGTGCTGCCTTCCAACCTATTTGTTGTAAAGTGGGTGAGAGGGAATTGCTGCCTTCCAACCAGTTTGATGTAACGTGGGTGAGAGGGAAGTGCTGCTTTCCAACATGTTTGTTGTAAGGTGGGTGAGACGGAAGTGCTGCCTTCCAACCTGTTTGTTGTAAGGTGAGTGAGAGGGAAGTGCTGCCTTTTTACCAGTTTGTTGTAAAGTGGGCGAGAGGGAAGTGCTGCCTTCCAAACAGTTCGTTGTAAGGTGGGTGAGAGGGAATTGCTGCTTTCCAACCAGTTTGTTGTAAAGTGGTTGCGAGGGAAGTGCTGCCTTCCAACCTGTTTGTTGTAAAGTGAGTGAGAGGGAACAGCTGCTTTCCAACCAGTTTGTTGTAAGGTGAGTGAGAGGGATTTTCTGCCTTCCAACCAGTTTGTTGTAAGATGGGTGAGAGGGAAGTCCTGCCTTCCAACCAATTTGTTGTAAATTGGGTGGGTGAGAAGGAAGTGCTGCCTTCCAACCATTTTGTTATAAGGTGGGTGAGAGGGAAGTGCTGCCTTCCAACCTCTTTGATTTAAGGTGGGTGAGAGGGAAGTGCTGCCTTCCAACCTGTTTGTTGTAAAGTGGGTGAGAGGGAAGAGCTGCCTTCCAACCAGTTTGTTGTAAAGTGGGTGAGAGGGAAGTGCTTCATTCCAACCTGTTTGTTGTAAGGTGAGTGAGTGGGAAGTTCTGCCTTCGAACCAGTTTGTTGTAAGATGGGTGAGAGAGAAGTGCTGCCTTCCAACCAATTTATTGTAAGGTGGGTGAGAGGGATGTGCTGCCTTTCAACCAGTTTGTTGTAAGATGGGTGAGAGGGAAGTGCTTCCTTCCAACCAGTTTGTTGTAAGATGGGTGAGAGGGAAGTGCTTCATTCCAACCTGTTTGTTGTAAGGTGAGTGAGTGGGAAGTTCTGGCTTCCAACCAGTTTGTTGTAAGATGGGTGAGAGAGAAGTGCTGCCTTCCAACCAATTTATTTTTAGGTGGGTGAGAGGGATGTGCTGCCTTCCAACCAGTTTCTTGTAAAGTGCGTGGGTGAGAGGGAAGTGCTGCCTTCCAACCAGTTTCTTGTAAGGTGGGTGAGAGGGAAGTGCTGCCTTCCAACCTATTTATTGCAAAGTGGGTGGGTGAGAGGAAGTGCTGCCCTCCAACCAGTTTATCGTAAGGTGGGTGAGAGGGAAGTGCTGCCTTCCAACTAGTTTATTGTAAGGTGGGTGAGAGGGAAGCGCTGCTTTCCATCCTGTTTGTTGTAAGGTGGATAAGAGGGAAGTGCTGCCTTCCAACCTGTTTGTTGTAAGGTGGGTGAGAGGGAAATGCTGCCTTCTAACCAGTTTGTTGTAAGGTTGGTGAGAGGGAAGTGCTGCTTTTCAACATGTTTGTTGTAAAGTGGGTGAGACGGAAGTGCTGCCTTCCAACCTGTTTGTTGTAAGGTGAGTGAGAGGGAAGTGCTGCCCTTTTACCAGTTTGTTGTAAAGTGGGTGAGAGGGACGTGCTGCCTTCCAAACAGTTCGTTGTAAGGTGGGTGAGAGGGAAGTGCTGCCTTCCAACCTGTTTGTTTTAAAGTGGGTGAGAGGGAATTGCTGCCTTCCAACCAGTTTGATGTACCGTGGGTGAGAGGTAAGTGCTGCCTTCCAACCTGTTTGTTGTAAGGTGGGAAGAGGGAAGTGCTGCCTTCCAACCTGTTTGTTGTAAAGTGGGTGAGAGGGAACAGCTGCCTTCCAACCAGTTTGTTGTAAGGTGAGTGAGAGGGAAGTCCTGCCTTCCAACCAATTTGTTGTAAAGTGGCTGAGAGGGAAGTGCTGCCTTCCAACCAGCTTCTTGTAAAGTGGGTGAGAGGGAAGTGCTGCCTTCCAACCTGTTTGATGTAAATTGGGTGGGTGAGAAGGAAGTGCTGCCTTCCAACCATTTTGTTATAAGGTGGGTGAGAGGGAAGTGCTGCCTTCCAAACTCTTTGTTTTAAGGTGGGTGAGAGGGAACTGCTGCCTTCCAACCTGTTTGTTGTAAAGTGAGTGAGAGGGAAGAGCTGCCTTCCAACCAATTTGCTGTAAAGTGGGTGAGAGGGAAGTGCTTCATTCCAACCTATTTGTTGTAAGGTGAGTGAGTGGGAAGTTCTGCTTTCCAACCAGTTTGTTGTAAGATGGGTAAGAGAGAAGTGCTGCCTTCCAACTAGTTTATTGTAAGGTGGGTGAGAGGGAAGCGCTGCCTTCCATCCTGTTTGTTGTAGGATGGGTGAGAGAGAAGTGCTGCTTTCCAAACTGTTTGTTGTAAGGTGGGTGAGAGGGAAGTGCTGCCTTCCAACCAGTTTGTTGTAAGATGTGTTAGAGGGAAGTGTTGCCTTCCAACCAGTTTGTTGTAAAGTGGGTGAGAGGGAAGTGCTGCCTTCCAACCAGTTTATCGTAAGGTGGGTGAGAGGGAAGTGCTGCCTTGCAACTAGTTTATTGTAAGGTGGGTGAGAGGGAAGCGCTGACTTCCATCCTGTTTGTTGTAAGGTGGATAAGAGGGAAGTGCTGCCTTCCAACCTGTTTGTTGTAAGTTGGGTGAGAGGGAAGTGCTGCCTTCCAACCAGTTTGTTGTAAAGTGGGTGAGAGGGAAGTGCTGCCTTCCAAACAGTTCGTTGTAAGGTGGGTGAGAGGGAATTGCTGCTTTCCAACCAGTTTGTTGTAAAGTGGTTGAGAGGGAAGTGCTGCCTTTCAACCTCTTTGTTTTAAGGTGGGTGAGAGGGAAGTGCTGCCTTCCAACCAGTTTGTTGTAAGGTGGGTGAGAGGGAAGTGCTTCATTCCAAACTGTTTGTTGTAAGGTGAGTGAGTGGGAAGTTCTGCCTTCCAACCAGTTTGTTGTAAGATGGGTGAGAGAGAAGTGCTGCCTTCCAACTAGTTTATTGTAAGGTGGGTGAGAGGGAAGCGCTGCCTTCCATCCTGTTTGTTGTAGGATGGGTGAGAGAGAAGTGCTGCCTTCCATCCTGTTTGTTGTAAGGTGGATAAGAGGGAAGTGCTGCCTTCCAACCAGTTTGTTGTAAGATGCGTTAGAGGGAAGTGTTGTCTTCCAACCAGTTTGTTGTAAAGTGGGTGGGAGGGAAGTGCTGCCTTCCAACCAGTTTATCGTAAGGTGGGTGAGAGGGAAGTGCTGCCTTCCAACTAGTTTATTGTAAGGTGGGTGAGAGGGAAGCGCTGCCTTCCATCCTGTTTGTTGTAGGGTGGATAAGAGGGAAGTGCTGCCTTCCAACCTGTTTGTTGTAAGGTGGGTGAGAGGGAAGTGCTGCCTTCCAACCAGTTTGTTGTAAGGTGGGTGAGAGGGAAGTGCTGCCTTCCAACCTCTTTGTTGTAAGGTGGGTGAGAGGGAAGTGCTGCCTTCTAACCAGTTTGTTGTAAGGTTGGTGAGAGGGAAGTGCTGCCTTCCAACATGTTTGTTGTAAGGGGGGTGAGACGGAAGTGCTGCCTTCCAACCTGTTTGTTGTAAGGTCAGTGAGAGGGAAGTGCTGCCTTTTTACAAGTTGTTGTAAAGTGGGTGAGAGGGAAGTGCTGCCTTCCAAACAGTTCGTTGTAAGGTGGGTGAGAGGGAATTGCTGCTTTCCAACCAGTTTGTTGTAAAGTGGTTGCGAGGGAAGTGCTGCATTCCAACCAGTTTGTTGTAAGGTGGGTGAGAGGGAAGTGCTGCCTTCCAACCTGTTTGTTTAAAGTGGGTGAGAGGGAATTGCTGCCTTCCAACCAGTTTGTTGTAAGGTGAGTGAGAGGGAAGTGCTGCCTTCCAACCTGTTTGTTGTAAGGTGGGAAGAGGTAAGTGCTGCCTTCCAACCTGTTTGTTTAAAGTGGGTGAGAGGGAACAGCTGCTTTCCAACCAGTTTGTTGTAAGGTGAGTGAGAGGGAATTTCTGCCTTCCAACCAGTTTGTTGTAAGATGGGTGAGAGGGAAGTCCTGCCTTCCAACCAATTTGTTGTAAATTGGGTGGGTGAGAAGGAAGTGCTGCCTTCCAACCATTTTGTTATAAGGTGGGTGAGAGGGAAGTGCTGCCTTCCAACCTCTTTGATTTAAGGTGGGTGAGAGGGAAGTGCTGCCTTCCAACCTGTTTGTTGTAAAGTGGGTGAGAGGGAAGAGCTGCCTTCCAACCAGTTTGTTGTAAAGTGGGTGAGAGGGAAGTGCTTCATTCCAACCTGTTTGTTGTAAGGTGAGTGAGTGGGAAGTTCTGCCTTCCAACCTGTTTGTTGTAAAATGGGTGGGTGAGAGGGAAGTGTTGCCTTACAACCAGTTTGTTGTAAGGTGGGTGAAAGGGAAGTACTGCCTTCCAACCAATTTATTGTAAAGTGGCTGAGGGTGAATTTCTACCTTCCAACCTGTTTGTTGTAAAATGGTTGGGTGAGAGGGAAGTGTTGCCTTACAACCAGTTTGTTGTAAGGTGGGTGAAAGGGAAGTGCTGCCTTCCAACTAGTTTGTTGTAAGGTGGGTGAGAGGGAAGTGTTGCCTTCCAACCAGTTTGCTGTAAAGTGGGTGAGAGGAAAGTGTTGCCTTCCAACCAGTTTGTTGTAAAGTGGGTGAGAGGGAAGTGCTTCATTCCAACCTGTTTGTTGTAAGGTGAGTGAGTGGGAAGTTCTGCCTTCCAACCAGTTTGTCGTAAGATGGGTGAGAGAGAAGTGCTGCCTTCCAACCAGTTTGTTGTAAGATGGGTGAGAGGGAAGTCCTGCCTCCCAACCAGTTTGTTGTAAAGTGGCTGAGGGTGAATTTCTACCTTCCAACCTGTTTGTTGTAAAATGGGTGGGTGAGAGGGAAGTGTTGCCTTACAACCAGTTTGTTGTAAGGTGGGTGAAAGGGAAGTGCTGCCTTCCAACTAGTTTGTTGTAACTTGGGTGAGAGGGAATTGCTGCCTTCCAACCAGTTTGTTGTAACTTGGGTGAGAGGGAAGTCCTGCCTTCCAACCAATTTTTTGTAACTTGGGTGAGAGGGAAGTGCTGCCTTCCAACCAGTTTGTTGTAAGGTGGGTGAGAGGGAGGTGCTGCCTTCCAACCTATTTGTTGTAAAGTGGGTGCGTGAGAAGGAAGTGCTGCCTTCCAACCTGTTTGTTGTAAGATGGGTGAGAGGGAAGTGCTGCCTTCCAACCAGTTTCTTGTAAAGTGCGTGGGTGAGAGGGAAGTGCTGCCTTCCAACCAGTTTGTTGTAAGGTGGGTGAGAGGGAAGTGCTGCCTTCCAACCTATTTATTGTAAAGTGGGTGGGTGAGAGGAAGTGCTGCCCTCCAACGTGTTTGTTGTAAAGTGGGTGAGAGGGAAGTGCTGCCTTCTAACCAGTTTGTTGTAAGGTTGGTGAGAGGGAAGTGCTGCTTTCCAACATGTTTGTTGTAAGGTGGGTGAGACGAAAGTGCTGCCTTCCAACCAGTTTATCGTAAGGTGGGTGAGAGGGAAGTGTTGCCTTCCAACCAGTTTGTTGTAAGGTGGGTGAGAGGGAAATGCTGCCTTCCAACATGTTTGTTGTAAGGTGGGTGAGAGGGAAGTGCTGCCTTCTAACCAGTTTGTTGTAAGGTTGGTGAGAGGGAAGTGCTGCTTTCCAACATGTTTGTTGTAAGGTGGGTGAGACGAAAGTGCTGCCTTCCAACCTGTTTGTTGTAAGGTGAGTGCGAGGGAAGTGCTGCCTTTTTACCAGTTTGTTGTAAAGTGGGTGACAGGGAAGTGCTGCCTTCCAAACAGTTCGTTGTAAGATGGGTGAGAGGGAAGTGCTGCCTTCCAACCTGTGTGTTGTAAAGTGGGTGAGAGGGAATTGCTGCCTTCCAACCAGTTTGACGTAACGTGGGTGAGCGGTAAGTGCTGCCTTCCAACCTGTTTGTTGTAAGGTGGGAAGAGGGAAGTGCTGCCTTCCAACCTGTTTGTTGTAAAGTGGGTGAGAGGGAACAGCTGCCTTCCAACCAGTTTGTTGTAAGGTGAGTGAGAGGGAATTTCTGCCTTCCAACCAGTTTGTTGTAAGATGGGTGAGAGGGAAGTCCTGCCTTCCAACCAATTTGTTGTAAAGTGGCTGAGAGGGAAGTGCTGCCTTCCAACCTCTTTGTTTTAAGGTGGGTGAGAGGGAAGTGCTGCCTTCCAACCTGTTTGTTGTAAATTGGGTGGGTGAGAAGGAAGTGCTGCCTTCCAACCATTTTGTTATAAGGTGGGTGAGATGGAAGTGCTGCCTTCCAACCTCTTTGTTTTAAGGTGGGTGAGAGGGAAGTGCTGCCTTCCAACCTGTTTGTTGTAAAGTGAGTGAGAGGGAAGTGCTGCCTTCCAACCAGTTTGTTGTAAAGTGGGTGAGAGGGAAGTGCTGCCTTCCAACCAGTTTGTTGTAAAGTGGGTGAGAGGGAAGTGCTTCATTCCAACCTGTTTGTTGTAAGGTGGGTGAGAGGGAATTGCTGCTTTCCAACCAGTTTGTTGTAAAGTTGTTGAGAGGGAAGTGCTGCCTTCCAACCTATTTGTTTTAAGGTGGGTGAGAGGGAAGTGCTGCCTTCCAACCTGTTTGTTGTAAAGTCAGTGAGAGGGAAGAGCTGCCTTCCAACCAGTTTGTTGTAAAGTGGGTGAGAGGGAAGTGCTTCATTCCAACCTGTTTGTTGTAAGGTGAGTGAGTGGGAAGTTCTGCCTTCCAACCAGTTTGTTGTAAGATGGGTGAGAGAGAAGTGCTGCCTTCCAACTAGTTTATTGTATGGTGGGTGAGAGGGAAGCGCTGCCTTCCATCCTGTTTGTTGTAAGGTGGATAAGAGGGGAGTGCTGCCTTCCAACCTGTTTGTTGTAAGGTGGGTGAGAGGGAAGTGCTGCCTTCCAACCAGTTCGTTGTAAGATGCGTTAGAGGGAAGTGTTGCCTTCCAACCAGTTTGTTGTAAAGTGGGTGAGAGGGAAGTGCTGCCTTCCAACCAGTTTATCGTAAGGTGGGTGAGAGGGAAGTGCTGCCTTCCAACTAGTTTATTGTAAGGTGGGTGAGAGGGAAGCGCTGCCTTCCATCCTGTTTGTTGTAAGGTGGATAAGAGGGAAGTGCTGCCTTCCAACCTGTTTGTTGTAAGGTGGGTGAGAGGGAAGTGCTGCCTACCAACCAGTTTGTTGTAAGGTGGGTGAGAGGGAAGTGCTGCCTTCCAACCTGTTTGTTGTAAGGTGGGTGAGAGAGAAGTGCTGCCTTCTAACCAGTTTGTTGTAAGGTTGGTGAGAGGGAAGTGCTGCTTTCCAACATATTTGTTGTAAGGTGGGTGAGACGGAAGTGCTACCTTCCAACCTGTTTGTTGTAAGATGCGTTAGAGGGAAGTGTTGCCTTCCAACCAGTTTGTTGTAAAGTGGGTGAGAGGGAAGTACTGCCTTCCAACCAGTTTATCGTAAGGTGGGTGAGAGGGAAGAGCCGCCTTCCAACCAGTTTATCGTAAGGTGGGTGAGAGGGAAGTGCTGCCTTCCAACTAGTTTATTGTAAGGTGGGTGAGAGGGAAGCGCTGCCTTCCATCCTGTTTGTTGTAAGGTGGATAAGAGGGAATTGCTGCTTTCCAACCAGTTTGTTGTAAAGTGGTTGAGAGGGAAGTGCTGCATTCCAACCAGTTTGTTGTAAGGTGGGTGAGAGGGAAGTGCTGCCTTCCAACCTGTTTAATGTAAAGTGGGTGAGAGGGAATTGCCGCCTTCCAACCAGTTTGTTGTAAGGTGGGTGAGAGGGAAGTGCTGCCTTCCAACCTGTTTCTTGTAAAGTGTGTGAGAGGGAATTGCTGCCTTCCAACCAGTTTGATGTAACGTGGGTGAGAGGTAAGTGCTGCCTTCCAACCAGTTTGTTGTAAGGTGGGAAGAGGGAAGTGCTGCCTTCCAACCTGTTTGTTGTAAAGTGGGTGAGAGGGAACAGCTGCCTTCCAACCAGGTTGTTGTAAGGTGAGTGAGAGGGAATTTCTGCCTTCCAACCAGTTTGTTGTAAGATGGGTGAGAGGGAAGTCCTGCCTTCCAACCAATTTGTTGTAAAGTGGCTGAGAGGGAAGTGCTGCCTTCCAACCTGTTTGTTGTAAATTGGGTGGGTAAGAAGGAAGTGCTGCCTTCCAACCATTTTGTTATAAGGTGGGTGAGAGGGAAGTGCTGCCTTCCAGCCTCTTTGTTTTAAGGTGGGTGAGAGGGAAGTGCTGCCTTCCAACCAGTTTGTTGTGAGGTGGGTGAGAGGGAAGTGCTGCCTTCCAACCAGTTTGTTGTAAAGTGGGTGAGAGGGAAGTGCTGCCTTCCAACCTATTTGTTGTAAAGTGGGTGGGGGAGAAGGAAGTGCTGCCTTCCAACCTGTTTGTTGTAAGATGGGTGAGAGGGAAGTGCTGCCTTCCAACCAGTTTCTTGTAAAGTGCGTGGGTGAGATGGAAGTGCTGCCTTCCAACCAGTTTGTTGTAAGGTGGGTGAGAGGGAAGTGCTGCCTTCCAACCTATTTATTGTAAAGTGGGTGGGTGAGAGGAAGTGCTGCCCTCCAACCTGTTTGTTGTAAAGTGGGTGAGAGGGAAGTGCTGCCTTCAAACCAGTTTATCGTAAGGTGGGTGAGAGGGAAGTGCTGCCTTCCAACCGGTTTGTTGTAAGGTTGGTGAGAGGGAAGTGCTGCCTTACAACCAGTTTGTTGTAAGGTGGGTGAGAGGGAAGTGCTACCTTACAACCAGTTTGTTGTAAGGTGGGTGAGAGGGAAGTGCTGCCTTCCAACCTGTTTGTTGTAAGGTGGGTGAGAGGGAAGTGCTACCTTACAACCAGTTTGTTGTAAGGTGGGTGAGTGGGAAGTGCTGCCTTCCAACCTGTTTGTTGTAAGGTGGGTGAGAGGGAAGTGCTGCCTTTTTACCAGTTTGTTGTAAAGTGGGTGAGAGGGAAGTGCTGCCTTCCAAACAGTTCGTTGTAAGGTGGGTGAGAGGGAATTGCTGCTTTCCAACCAGTTTTTTGTAAAGTGGGTGAGAGGGAAGTGCTGCATTCCAACCAGTTTGTGGTAAGGTGGGTGAGAGGGAAGTGCTGCCTTCCAACCAGATTGTTGTAAGGTGGGTTAGAGGGAAGTGCTGCCTTCCAACCTGTTTGTTGTAAAGTGGGTGAGAGGGAATTGCTGCCTTCCAACCAGTTTGATGTAACGTGGGTGAGAGGTAAGTGCTGCCTTCCAACCTGTTTGTTGTAAGGTGGGAAGAGGGAAGTGCTGCCTTCCAACCTGTTTGTTGTAAAGTGGGTTAGAGGGAACAGCTGCCTTCCAACCAGTTTGTTGTAAGGTGAGTGAGAGGGAATTTCTGCCTTCCAACCAGTTTGTTGTAAGATGGGTGAGAGGGAAGTCCTGCCTTCCAACAAATTTGTTGTAAAGTGGCTGAGAGGGAAGTGCCTCCTTCCAATCTGTTTGTTGTAAAATGGGTGGGTGAGATGGAAGTGCTGACTTCCAACCAGTTTGTTGTAAGCTGGGTGAGAGGGAAGTGTTGCCTTCCAACCTCTTTGTTTTAAGGTGGGTGAGAGGGAAGTGCTGCCTTCCAACCAGTTTGTTGTAAGGTGGGTGAGATGGAAGTCCTGCCTTCCAACCAATTTGTTGTAAAGTGGGTGAGAGGGAAGTGCTGCCTTCCAACCTGTTTGTTGTAAAGTGGGTGAGAGTGAGAGGGAAGTGCTGCCTTCCAACCAATTTGTCGTAAAGTGGGTGAGAGGGAAGTGCTGCCTTACAACCAGTTTGTTGTAAGGTGGGTCAAAGGGAAGTGCTACCTTCCAACTAGTTTGTTGTAAGGTGGGTGAGAGGGAAGTGCTGCCTTCCAACCAGTTTGTCGTAAGGTGGGTGAGAGGGAAGTGCTGCCTTCCAACCAGTTTGTTGTAACTTGGGTGAGAGGCAAGTCCTGCCTTCCAACCAGTTTGTTGTAACTTGGGTGAGAGGGAAGTGCTGCCATCCAAACAGTTTGTTGTAAGGTGGGTGAGTGGGAAGTGCTGCCTTCCAACCTATTTGTTGTAAAGTGGGTGGGTGAGAAGGAAGTGCTGCCTTCCAACCTGTTTGTTGTAAGATGGGTGAGAGGGAAGTGCTGCCTTCCAACCAGTTTCTTGTAAAGTCCGTGGGTGAGAGGGAAGTGCTGCCTTCCAACCAGTTTGTTGTAAGGTGGGTGAGAGGGAAGTGCTGCCTTCCAACCTATTTATTGTAAAGTGGGTGGGTGAGAGGAAGTGCTGCCCTCCAACCTGTTTGTTGTAAAGTGGGTGAGAGGGAAGTGCTGCCTTCCAACCAGTTTGTTGTAAGATGAGTTAGAGGGAAGTGTTGCATTCCAACCAGTTTGTTGTAAAGTGGGTGAGAGGGAAGTGCTGCCTTCCAACCAGTTTATCGTAAGGTGGGTGAGAGGGAAGTGCTGCCTTCCAACCAGTTTGTTGTAAAGTGGGTGAGAGGGAAGTGCTGCCTTCCAAACTGTTTGTTGTAAGGTGGGTGAGAGGGAAGTGCTGCCTTCTAACCAGTTTGTTGTAAGGTTGGTGAGAGGGAAGTGCTGCTTTCCAACATGTTTGTTGTAAGGTGGGTGAGACGGAAGTGCTGCCTTCCAACCTGTTTGTTGTAAGGCTAGTGAGAGGGAAGTGCTGCCTTTTTACCAGTTTGTTGTAAAGTGGGTGAGAGGGAAGTGCTCCCTTCCAAACAGTTCGTTGTAAGGTGGGTGAGAGGGAATTGCTGCTTTCCAACCAGTTTGTTGTAAAGTGGTTGCGAGGGAAGTGCTGCATTCCAACCAGTTTGTTGTAAGGTGGGTGAGAGGGAATTGCTGCCTTCCAACCAGTTTGTTGTAAGGTGAGTGAGAGGGAAGTGCTGCCTTCCAACCTGTTTGTTGTAAAGTGGGTGAGAGGGAATTGCTGCCTTCCAACCAGTTTGATGTAACGTGGGTGAGAGGTAAGTGCTGCCTTCCAACCTGTTTGTTGTATGGTGGGAAGAGGGAAGTGCTGCCTTCCAACCTGTTTGTTGTAAAGTGGGTGAGAGGGAACAGCTGCCTTCCTACCAGTTTGTTGTAAGGTGAGTGAGAGGGAATTTCTGCCTTCCAACCAGTTTGTTGTAAGATGGGTGAGAGGGAAGTCCTGCCTTCCAACCAATTTGTTGTAAAGCGGCTGAGAGGGAAGTGCTGCCTTCCAACCTGTTTGTTGTAAATTGGGTGGGTGAGAAGGATGTGCTGCCTTCCAACCATTTTGTTATAAGGTGGGTGAGAGGGACGTGCTGCCTTCCAACCTCTTTGTTTTAAGGTGGGTGAGAGGGAAGTGCTGCCTTCCAACCTGTTTGTTGTAAAGTGGGTGAGAGGGAAGAGCTGCCTTCCAACCAGTTTGTTGTAAAGTGGGTGAGAGGGAAGTGCTTCATTCCAACCTGTTTGTTGTAAGGTGAGTGAGTGGGAAGTTCTGCCTTCCAACCAGTTTGTTGTAAGATGGGTGAGAGAGAAGTGCTGCCTTCCAACCAATTTATTGTAAGGTGGGTGAGGGTGAATTTCTAGCTTCCAACCTGTTTGTTGTAAAATGGGTGGGTGAGAGGGAAGTGTTGCCTTACAACCAGTTTGTTGTAAGGTGGGTGAAAAGGAAGTGCTGCCTTCCAACTAGTTTGTTGTAAGGTGGGTGAGAGGGAAGTGTTGCCTTCCAACCAGTTTGCTGTAAAGTGGGTGAGAGGAAAGTGCTGCCTTCCAACCAGTTTGTTGTAAAATGAGTGAGAGGAAAGTGCTTCATTCCAACCTGTTTGTTGTAAGGTGAGTGAGTGGGAAGTTCTGCCTTCCAACCAGTTTGTTGTAAGATGGGTGAGAGAGAAGTGCTGCCTTCCAACCAATTTATTGTAAGGTGGGTGAGAGCGATGTGCTGCCTTTCAACCAGTTTGTTGTAAGATGGGTGAGAGGGAAGTCCTGCCTTCCAACCAGTTTGTTGTAAAGTGGCTGAGGGTGAATTTCTACCTTCCAACCTGTTTGCTGTAAAATGGGTGGGTGAGAGGGAAGTGTTGCCTTACAACCAGTTTGTTGTAAGGTGGGTGAAAGGGTAATGCTGCCTTCCAACTAGTTTGTTGTAAGGTGGGTGAGAGGGAAATGCTGCCTTCCAACCAGTTTGTTGTAACTTGGATGAGAGGGAATTGCTTCCTTCCAACCAGTTTGTTGTAACTTGGGTGAGAGGGAAGTCCTGCCTTCCAACCAGTTTCTTGTAACTTGGGTGAGAGGGAAGTGCTGCCTTCCAACCAGTTTGTTGTAAGGTGGGTGAGAGGGAAGTGCTGCCTTCCAACCTATTTGTTGTAAAGTGGGTGGGTGAGAAGGAAGTGCTGCCGTCCAACCTGTTTGTTGTAAGATGGATGAGAGGGAAGTGCTGCCTTCCAACCAGTTTGTTGTAAGGTGGGTGAGAGGGAAGTGCTGCGTTCCAACCTATTTATTGTAAAGTGGGTGGGTGAGAGGAAGTGCTGCCCTCCAACCTGTTTGTTGTAAAGTGGGTGAGAGGGAATTGCTACCTTCCAACCAGTTTGATGTAACGTGGGTGAGAGGTAATTGCTGCCTTCCAACCTGTTTGTTGTAAGGTGGGAAGAGGGAAGTGCTGCCTTCCAACCTGTTTGTTGTAAAGTGGGTGAGAGGGAACAGCTGCCTTCCAACCAGTTTGTTGTAAGGTGAGTGAGAGGGAATTTCTGCCTTCCAACCAGTTTGTTGTAAGATGGGTGAGTGGGAAGTCCTGCCTTCCAACCAATTTGTTGTAAAGTGGCTGAGAGGGAAGTGCTGCCTTCCAACCTGTTTGTTGTAAATTGGGTGGGTGAGAAAGAAGTGCTGCCTTCCAAACATTTTGTTATAAGGTGGGTGAGAGGGAAGTGCTGCCTTCCAACCAGTTTGTTGTGAGGTGGGTGAGAGGGAAGTGCTGCCTTCCAACCTATTTGTTGTAAAGTGGGTGGGTGAGAAGGAAATGCTGCCTTCCAACCTGTTTGTTGTAAGATGGGTGAGAGGGAAGTGCTGCCTTCCAACCAGTTTCTTGTAAAGTGCGTGGGTGAGAGGGAAGTGCTGCCTTCCAACCAGTTTGTTGTAAGGTGAGTGAGAGGGAAGTGCTGCCTTCCAACCTATTTATTGTAAAGTGGGTGGGTAAGAGGAAGTGCTGCCCTCCAACCTGTTTGTTGTAAAGTGGGTGAGAGGGAAGTGCTGCCTTCCAACCAGTTTGTTGTAAGATGGGTTAGAGGGAAGTGTTGCATTCCAACCAGTTTGTTGTAAAGTGGGCGAGAGGGAAGTGCTGCCTTCCAACCAGTTTATCGTAAGGTGGGTGAGAGGGAAGTGCTGCCTTCCAAACTGTTTGTTGTAAGGTGGGTGAGAGGGAAGTGCTGCCTTCTAACCAGTTTGTTGTAAGGTTGGTGAGAGGGAAGTGCTGCTTTCCAACATGTTTGTTGTAAGGTGGGTGAGACGGAAGTGCTGCCCTCCAACCTGTTTGTTGTAAGGTTAGTGAGAGGGAAGTGCTGCCTTTTTACCAGTTTGTTGTAAAGTGGGTGAGAGGGAAGTGCTGCCTTCCAAACAGTTGGTTGTAAGTTGGGTGAGAGGGAATTGCTGCTTTCCAACCAGTTTGTTGTAAAGTGGTTGCGAGGGAAGTGCTGCATTCCAACCAGTTTGTTGTAAGGTGGGTGAGAGGGAATTGCTGCCTTCCAACCAGTTTGTTGTAAGGTGAGTGAGAGGGAAGTGCTGCCTTCCAACCTGTTTGTTGTAAAGTGGGTGAGAGGGAATTGCTGCCTTCCAACCAGTTTGATGTAACGTGGGTGAGAGGTAAGTGCTGCCTTCCAACCAGTTTGTTGTAAGGTGGGAAGAGGGAAGTGCTGCCTTCCAACCTGTTTGTTGTAAAGTGGGTGAGAGGGAACAGCTGCCTTCCTACCAGTTTGTTGTAAGGTGAGTGAGAGTGAATTTCTGCCTTCCAACCAGTTTGTTGTAAGATGGGTGAGAGGGAAGTCCTGCCTTCCAACCAATTTGTTGTAAAGTGGCTGAGAGGGAAGTGCTGCCTTCCAACCTGTTTGTTGTAAATTGGGTGGGTGAGAAGGAAGTGCTGCCTTCCAACCATTTTGTTATAAGGTGGGTGAGAGGGAAGTGCTGCCTTCCAACCTCTTTGTTTTAAGGTGGGTGAGAGGGAAGTGCTGCCTTCCAACCTGTTTGTTGTAAAGTGGGTGAGGGGGAAGAGCTGCCTTCCAACCAGTTTGTTGTAAAGTGGGTGAGAGGGAAGTGCTTCATTCCAACCTGTTTGTTGTAAGGTGAGTGAGTGGGATGTTCTGCCTTCCAACCAGTTTGTTGTAAGATGGGTGAGAGAGAAGTGCTGCCTTCCAACCAATTTATTGTAAGGTGGGTGAGGGTGAATTTCTACCTTCCAATCTCTTTGTTTTAAGGTGGGTGAGAGGGAAGTGCTGCCTTCCGACCAGTTTGTTGTAAGGTGGGTGAGAGGGAAGTGCTGCCTTCCAACCAGTTTGTTGTAAGGTGGGTGAAAGGGAAGTGCCACCTTCCAACTAGTTTGTTGTAAGGTCGGTGAGAGGGAAGTGCTGCCTTCCAACCAGTTTGTTGTAATGTGGGTGAGAGGGAAGTGCTGCCTTCCAACCTATTTATTGTAAAGTGGGTGGGGGAGAGGAAGTGCTGCCTTCCAACCTGTTTGTTGTAAAGTGGGTGAGAGGGAAGTGCTGCCTTCCAACCCATTTGTTGTAAGATGGGTGAGAGGGAACTGCTGCATTCCAACCAGTTTTTTGTCAAGTTGTGGGTGAGAGGGAAGTGCTGCCTTCCAACCAGTTTATTGTAAGGTGGGTGAGAGGGAAGCGCTGCCTTCCAACCTGTTTGTTGTAAGGTGGATAAGAGGGAAGTGCTGCCTTCCAACCTGTTTGTTGTAAAGTGGGTGAGAGGGAAGAGCTGCCTTCCAACCAGTTTGTTGTAAAGTGGGTGAGAGGGAAGTGCTTCATTCCAACCTGTTTGTTGTAAGGTGAGTGAGTGGGAAGTTCTGCCTTCCAACCAGTTTGTTGTAAGATGGGTGAGAGAGAAGTGCTGCCTTCCAACCAATTTATTGTAAGGTGGGTGAGGGTGAATTTCTACCTTCCAACCTGTTTGTTGTAAAATGGGTGGGTGAGAGGGAAGTGTCGCCTTACAACCAGTTTGTTGTAAGGTGGGTGAAAAGGAAGTGCTGCCTTCCAACTAGTTTGTTGTAAGGTGGGTGAGAGGGAAGTGTTGCCTTCCAACCAGTTTGCTGTAAAGTGGGTGAGAGGAAAGTGCTGCCTTCCAACTAGTTTGTTGTAAAGTGGTGAGAGGAAAGTGCTTCATTCCAACCTGTTTGTTGTAAGGTGAGTGAGTGGGAAGTTCTGCCCTCCAACCAGTTTGTTGTAAGATGGGTGAGAGAGAAGTGCTGCCTTCCAACCAATTTATTGTAAGGTGGGTGAGAGGGATGTGCTGCCTTTCAACCAGTTTGTTGTAAGATGGGTGAGAGGGAAGTGCTGCCTTCCAACCAGTTTGTTGTAAGATGGGTGAGAGGGAAGTCCTGCCTTCCAACCAGTTTGTTGTAAAGTGGCTGAGGGTGAATTTCTACCTTCCAACCTGTTTGCTGTAAAATGGGTGGGTGACAGGGAAGTGTTGCCTTACAACCAGTTTGTTGTAAGGTGGGTGAAAGGGAAGTGCTGCCTTCCAACTAGTTTGTTGTAAGGTGGGTGAGAGGGAAGTGCTGCCTTCCAACCAGTTTGTTGTAACTTGGGTGAGAGGGAATTGCTTCCTTCCATCCAGTTTGTTGTAACTTGGGTGAGAGGGAAGTGCTGCCTTCCAACCTGTTTGTTGTAAGGTGGGTGAGAGGGAAGTGCTTTCCTTCTAACCAGTTTGTTGTAAGATGGGTGAGACGGAAGTGCTGCCTTCCAACCTGTTTGTTGTAAGGTGAGTGAGAGGGAAGTGCTGCCTTTTTACCAGTTTGTTGTAAAGTGGGTGAGAGGGAAGTGCTGCCTTCCAACCAGTTTGTTGTAAGGTGCGTGAGAGGGAAGTGCTGCCTTCCAACCTGTTTGTTGTAAAGTGGGTGAGAGGGAATTGCTGCCTTCCAACCAGTTTGATGTAACGTGGGTGAGAGGTAAGTGCTGCCTTCCAACCTGTTATTTGTAAGGTGGGAAGAGGGAAGTGCTGCCTTCCAACCTTTTTGTTGTAAGGTCGGTGAGAGGGAATTTCTGCCTTCCAACCAGTTTGTTGTAAGGTGGCTGAGAGGGAAGTGCTGCCTTCCAACCTGTTTGTTGTAAATTGGGTGGGTGACAAGGAAGTGCTGCCTTCCAACCATTTTGTTATAAGGTGGGTGAGAGGGAAGTGCTGCCTTCGAACCTGTTTGTTGTAAAGTGGGTGAGAGGGAAGTGCGGCATTCCAACCAGTTTGTTGTAAGGTGGGTGAGAGGGAAGTGCTGCCTTCCAACCAGTTTGTTGTAAGGTGGGTGAGAGGGAAGTGCTGCCTTCCAACCTTTTTGTTGTAAGGTGGGTGAGAGGGAAATGCTGCCTTCTAAACAGTTTGTTGAAAGGTGGGTGAGAGGGAAGTGCTGCCTTCTAACCAGTTTGTTTTAAAGAGGGTGAGAGGGAAGTGCTGCCTTCCAACCAGTTTGTTATAAAGTAGGTGAGGGGGAAGTGCTGCCTTCCAACCTGTTTGTTGTAAGGTGGGTGACAGGGAATTGCTGCTTTCCAACCAGTTTGATGTAACGTGGGTGAGAGGTAAGTGCTGCCTTCCAACCTGTTATTTGTAAGGTGGGCAGAGGGAAGTGCTGCCGTCCAACCTTTTTGTTGTAAAGTGGGTGAGAGGGAATAGCTGCCTTCCAACCAGTTTGTTGTAAGGTGAGTGAGAGGGAATTTCTGCCTTCCAACCAATTTGTTGTAAGATGGGTGAGAGGGAAGTGCTGCCGTCCAACCTTTTTGTTGTAAAGTGGGTGAGAAGGACGTGCTGCCTTCCAACCATTTTGTTATAAGGTGAGTGAGAGGGAAGTGCTGCCTTCCAATCTCTTTGTTTTAAGGTGGGTGAGAGGGAAGTGCTGCCTTCCAACCAGTTTGTTGTAAGGTGGGTGAGAGGGAAGTGCTGCCTTTTTACCAGTTTGTTGTAAAGTGGGTGAGAGGGAAGTGCTGCCTTCCAAACATTTTGTTGTAAGGTGGGTGAGAGGGAATTGCTGCTTTGCAACCAGTTTTTTGTAAAGTGGGTGAGAGGGAAGTGCTGCAGTCCAACCAGTTTATTGTAAAGTGGGTGAGAGGGAAGTGCTGCCTTCCAACCTGTTTGTTGTAAAGTGGGTGAGAGGGAAGTGCTGCCTTCCAACCAGTTTGTTGTAAGATGGGTGAGAGAGAAGTGCTGCCTTCCAACCTGTTTGTTGTAAAGTGGGTGAGAGGGAAGTGCTGCCTTCCAACCAATTTGTTGTAAAGTGGGTGAGAGGGAAGTGCTGCCTTACAACCAGTTTGTTGTAAGGTGGGTGAAAGGGAAGTGCCACCTTCCAACTAGTTTGTTGTAAGGTCGGTGAGAGGGAAGTGCTGCCTTCCAACCAGTTTGTTGTAAGGTGGGTGAGAGGGAAGTGCTGCCTTCCAACCTATTTATTGTAAAGTGGGTGGGTGAGAGGAAGTGCTGCCTTCCAACCTGTTTGTTGTAAAGTGGGTGAGAGGGAAGTGCTGCCTTCCAACCAGTTTGTTGTAAGATGGGTGAGAGGGAAGTGCTGCATTCGAACCAGTTTTTTGTCAAGTTGTGGGTGAGAGGGAAATGCTGCCTTCCAACCAGTTTATTGTAAGGTGGGTGAGAGGGAAGCGCTGCCTTCCAACCTGTTTGTTGTAAGGTGGATAAGAGGGAAGTGCTGCCTTCCAACCTGTTTGTTGTAAAGTGGGTGAGAGGGAAAATCTGCCTTCCAACCAGTTTGTTGTAAAGTGGGTGAGAGTGAGAGGGAAGTGCTGCCTTCCAACCAATTTGTTGTAAAGTGGGTGAGAGGGAAGTGCTGCCTTCCAACTAGTTTGTTGTAAGGTGGGTGAGAGGGAAGTGCTGCCTTCCAACCATTTTATTGTAAGGTGGGTGAGAGGGAAGCGCTGCCTTCCAACCTGTTTGTTGTAAGGTGGATAAGAGGGAAGTGCTGCCTTCCAACCTATTTGTTGTAAAGTGGCTGAGAGGGAATTGCAGCCTTCCAACCAGTTTGTTGTAAGGTGGGTGAGAGGGAAGTGCTGCCTTCCAACCTGTTTGTTGTAAAGTGGGTGAGAGGGAATTGCTGCCTTCCAACCAGTTTGATGTAACGTGGGTGAGAGGTAAGTGCTGCCTTCCAACCTGTTTGTTGTAAAGTGGCTGAGAGGGAATTGCTGCCTTCCAACCAGTTTGTTGTAAGGTGGGAAGAGGGAAGTGCTGCCTTCCAACTAGTTTGTTTTAAGGTCGGTGAGAGGGAAGTGCTGCCTTCCAACCAGTTTGTTGTAACTTGGGTGAGAGGGAAGTCCTGCTTTCCAACCAGTTTGTTGTAACTTGGGTGAGAGGGAAGTGCTGCCTTCCAACTAGTTTGTTGTAAGGTGGCTGAGAGGGAAGTGCTATCTTCCAACTTATTATTTGTAAAGTGGGTGGGTGAGAAGGAAGTGCTGCCTTCCAACCAGTTTGTTGTAAGATGGGTGAGAGGGAAGTGCTGCCTTCCAACCAGTTTCTTGTAAAGTGGGTGGGTGAGAGGGAAGTGCTGCCTTCCAACCAGTTTGTTGTAAGTTGGGTGAGAGGGAAGTGCTGCCTTCCAACCTATTTATCGTAAAGTGGGTGGGTGAGAGGAATTGCTGCCTTCCAACCTGTTTGTTGTAAGATGGGTGAGAGGGAAGTGCTGCATTCCAACCAGTTTTTTGTCAAGTTGTGGGTGAGAGGGAAGCGCTGCCTTCCAACCTGTTTGTTGTCAGGTGGATAAGAGAGAAGTGCTGCCTTCCAACCTGTTTGTTGTAAGGTGGGTGAGAGGGAAGTGCTGCCTTCCAACCAGTTTGTTGTAAGGTGGGTGAGAGGGAAGTGCTACCTTACAACCAGTTTGTTGTAAGGTGGGTGAGAGGGAAGTGCTGCCTTCCAACCAGTTTGTTGTAAAGTGGGTGGGTGAGAGGGAAGTGCTGCCTTCCAACCTGTTTGTTGTAAGGTGGGTGAGAGGGAAGGGCTGCCTTTTTACCAGTTTGTTGTAAAGTGGGTGAGAGGGAAGTGCTGCCTTCCAAACAGTTCGTTGTAAGGTGGGTGAGAGGGAATTGCTGCTTTCCAACCAGTTTTTTGTAAAGTGGGTGAGAGGGAAGTGCTGCCTTCCAACCAGTTTCTTGTAAAGTGGGTGAGAGGGAGGTGCTGCCATCCAACCAGTTTGTTGTAAAGTGGTTGAGAGGGAAGTGCTGCATTCCAACCAGTTTGTTGTAAGGTGGGTGAGAGGGAAGTGCTGCCTTCCAACCTGTTTGTTGTAAAGTGGGTGAGAGGGAATTGCTGCCTTCCAACCAGTTTGATGTAACGTGGGTGAGAGGTAAGTGCTGCCTTCCAACCTGTTTGTTGTAAGGTGGGAAGAGGGAAGTGCTGCCTTCCAACCTGTTTGTTGTAAAGTGGGTGAGAGGGAACAGCTGCCTTCCAACCAGTTTGTTGTAAGGTGAGTGAGTGGGAATTTCTGCCTTCCAACCAGTTTGTTGTAAGATGGGTGAGAGGGAAGTCCTGCCTTCCAACCAATTTGTTGTAAAGTGGCTGAGAGGCAAGTGCCTCCTTCCAATCTGTTTGTTGTAAAATGGGTGGGTGAGAGGGAAGTGCTGACTTCCAACCAGTTTGTTGTAAGGTGGGTGAGAAGGAAGTGCTTCCTTCCAACCATTTTGTTGTAATGTGGGTGAGAGGGAAGTGCTGCCTTCCAACCTCTTTGTTTTAAGGTGGGTGAGAGGGAAGTGCTGACTTCCAACCAGTTTGTTGTAAAGTGGGTGAGAGGGAAGTGCTGCCTTCCAACCAATTTGTTGTAAAGTGGGTGAGAGGGAAGTGCTGCCTTACAACCAGTTTGTTGTAAGGTGGGTGAAAGGGAAGTGCTGCCTTCCATCTAGTTTGTTGTAAGGTGGGTGAGAGGGAAGTGCTGCCTTCCAACCAGTTTGTCGTAACTTGGGTGAGAGGGAAGTGCTGCCTTCCAACCAGTTTGTTGTAACTTGGGTGAGAGGCAAGTCCTGCCTTCCAACCAGTTTGTTGTAACTTTGGTGAGAGGGAAGTGCTGCCTTCCAACCAGTTTGTTGTAAGGGGCTGAGAGGGAAGTGCTATCTTCCAACCTATTATTTGTAAAGTGGGTGGGTGAGAAGGAAGTGCTGCCTTCCAACCTGTTTGTTGTAAGATGGGTGAGAGGGAAGTGCTGCCTCCAACCAGTTTCTTGTAAAGTAGGTAGGTGAGAGGGAAGTGCTGCCTTCCAACCAGTTTGCTGTAAGGTGGGTGAGAGGGAAGTGCTGCCTTCCAACCTATTTATTGTAAAGTGTGTGGGTGAGAGGGAAGTGCTGCCTTCCAACCAGTTTGTTGTAAGATGGGTGAGAGGGAAGTGCTGCATTCCAACCAGTTTTTTGTCAAGTGGTGGGTGAGAGGGAAGTGCTGCCTTCCAACCAGTTTATTGTAAGGTGGATAAGAGGGAAGTGCTGCCTTCCAACCTGTTTGTTGTAAGGTGGGTGAGAGGGAAGTGCTGCCTTCCAACCAGTTTGTTGTAAGGTGGGTGAGAGGGAAGTGCTACCTTACAACCAGTTTGTTGTAAGGTGGGTGAGAGGGAAGTTCTGCCTCCCAACCAGTTTGTTGTAAAGTGGGTGGGTGAGAGGGAAGTGCTGCCTGCCAACCTGTTTGTTGTAAGGTGGGTGAGAGGGAAGTGCTGCCTTCTAACCAGTTTGTTGTAAGGTGGGTGAGAGGGAAGTGCTGCCTTCCAACCTGTTTGTTGTAAGGTGGGTGAGTGGGAAGTGCTGCCTTCCAACCAGTTTGTTGTAAGGTGGGTGAGAGGGAAGTGCTACCTTCCAACCAGTTTGTTGTATGGTGGGTGAGAGGGAAGTGCTGCCTTCCAACCAGTTTGTTGTAAGGTGGGTGAGAGGGAAATGGTGCCTTCTAACCTGTTTGTTGTAAAATGGGTGGGTGAGAGGGAAGTGCTGCCTTACAACCAGTTTGTTGTAAAGTGGGTGAGAGGAAAGTGCTGCCTTCCAACCAGTTTGTTGTAAGGTGGGTGAGAGGGAATTGGTGCCTTCTAACCTGTTTGTTGTAAAATGGGTGGGTGGGAAGTGCTGCCTTCCAACCAGTTTGTTGTAAGGTGGGTGAGAGGGAAATGGTGCCTTCTAACCTGTTTGTTGTAAAATGGGTGGGTGAGAGGGAAGTGCTGCCTTACAACCATTTTGTTGTAAAGTGGGTGAGAGGGAAGTGCTGCCTTCCAACCAGTTTGGTGTAAAGTGGGTGAGAACGGTGAACATGGTCCATGTGAATGGGCCTGCCTTGTGTATACACCTGTAGATTGGAGTAGAAAGACTGGGAGAGGGCACTTTGCCGTAGAGGACAAGGTGACTGTGGTTTTTGTGGGATTTCTACACTATTGACCCTTAGAGTCTCCTCAACTTTGGGGAAGTTTTTTGTTTTAAATGTTTATTTTAGTCTCTTTTATAAATTCTGTTTTACACAAAGAAAGCCCCACACCGCATCGTCCTGTACCGTCTTTAATATTTCCCTAATGTGAACCCTGTGTGGTTAATAAAGAAATTATTATTATTATTATCTTTCATTTATACAGTAATGATTCTTATTAACAGCGGATCCTTTAACTGACTTCCTATAAAGTTATGTATCCTCAGATAGAAAGTACTACTTTCCGCAGGATATTACTGTTCCCCAAATTGTTATTTTCTGCCCATGTCTTTCTTGGTCTTCTGCTACTGGAATTTCTTGGCACTTCTTCACTCATGAACATCACATGCCCATACCAATACATGCACACTACATCGGATTCATCTTATACCCAGTTTCTCTCAGTTCATCCATGCTTTGTTAATCATGCACGTCCATCAAAGCATGCTCACTTCATTTCTCTCCAGCTTTCACATGTCCTCTACAGTCACTGCCCATGTCTCACTACCATGTAGTATCACACATCACACACAGACATCATACAGCCGACCTTTCATTCATTGGGAGAAATCTTTTGTTTTCAACAGAGGAAGTAGCTCTCTAAACTCCTTCCATCCTGTTCTTATTCTAACTACTATGCTCTTGGAATACCCGCTCCAGAACTAATTATATTACCTAGGTAGCAGAAGCTATCAACCACTTCTATGGATCCTTCCAATTGACCCTGAACATCTACTACATAGAAAGTCTGCCTGCTATCCCACAACACCACTTGTGTACCCAAAATTTGTATTTTCTACATCATTCTGCCAACTTCTGTATAACAAGCAAGTATTAGGGTATTAGAGTCCTGTCTTCTTTCCTACTTAGTAACACTTCAGTTTTTCTAAGTTTACTCTCATCCCTTTTGATTCCAAATTCTGCCTCCACAGCTGTTATTTATTCTCTAGTTCTTCAACAGATTCAGCTATAAGGACCAGAAGTTCCTATGGACAGTTAGTCTTAAACTCCTCTGTTATAGCCTGGAGAACTATAGATAGCAGAAGTGGACTGAAGACCAAACCCAAATGAACTCCTACCTTGAATTCTACACTAAACTTCCTACTCTCACTTTACTGACAGCCCCTCTGTACATGGCTTGCACTGCCCTCACCAACCATTCTTCTACACATAATTTCCTTCAGGACCACCAGATGACAGATCGAAGTATACTATCAAAGGCCTTTAATAGATCAACAAAAGCTAAATATAGTGACTTATTCTTGGCTAGGAACTTCTCTTGTAGTTACCTCACTAAGAAGAGAGCATTTGGAGTACTTTTCCCAGGTATGAAACCAAACTACATCTCATCTAATTTGACTCTTTCCCTAATTACTATGATATAACTCTTTCTCTCACTTTTATAACTTGGTTCATTAATTTTATTCCCCTGTAGTTGTTCTATTCTAGAGGACCATCTTCACCCTTGTAGCAATTTATGATTGTACTGCTGTGCCAGTCATTGGGTATGAGGCCTTCTCAGCTTTATAACTAGATTTGCTCCCAACCAACCAGTCATAAGTTGATATGGTTGTAGATTGAAGACTCATGATTTGGGAGGAGAGGGCTAATTATATGCAATAATCATAAGTACTATGTAACTAATACACTTAATTTTATGTTGTTTATATATATATTTATATATATATATATATATATATGTAGCGACCCCTTATGGCTGGAACTCAGAACGTATAAGAGTTGCGTCCCTTTGTGACGGTTGTGACCCCTAGTGGTACATCCATGAACTAAATGGAGTTACGTCCCCATGGTGACTATATATTTGAGAACTTGAGGCCATTCACTCTCTCACTTCCTATGCTGCAGCTGAAAGGACCACTTCAACCTTATGAAGAGAAGATTTCTGCTTTCTCTCCCTAGAGACGAATCCTGTCTTATGAAGAGACGACTCCTGTCTTCTCTCTCTCTTCTCTACACGCTCCAGTCTGGGAGTTGAGACCAACTCACCACCACGACACGTGGTAAAAATGTTTCTATTATTATTATTAGACTTCTGTGAAGTAAAACTATTGTACAAACATGCACCAGCCATTATTGTTCTTTTTAATAATATATACACTGATACTAACCTTCTAAATTGGTGACACCAAGAAAAAAAATGGGAGGCGGTATTATGTGTATATATAAAACAGAAAAAAAAAAAGAAAGAAAAAACATTTAATACAGAACAACACGCTTCATTCTGATCTGGTTATATTTTACTGATTTCAGCATCTTTCTCTGTAACATTTAACCATCAAACTCCTCATATGTGCAAAGCGAACATTCCAATTATTTACACACATAAAAAAAAACAAAAAAAAAAAAAAAAAAAAAAAAAAAAAAAGATAATATTGCTGCTAGCTTCCTAGCAAAACAGAACAATTGTATGAATGTATTTTCTTCTTTTCTTTGGCTAAAAATTTTTGAGGATGACAAGATGGCGTGAAATCGTCCGCCTTATTGGTTTTCGTTTTAAATTCCCTGCCTATGTATTATTAATGCTATCGCTCGGTTAGTCGCTCCTTTACATGTTGTCTCGGATGCATTCTTTTTCCTGTCCAGTTGTTTGACAGAGAAAAACAAGCGAATTTGTTTTCTTTTTCCCTGGTGTTGGAGATATTTTTCCAAACGGAGACAAATTTTGGCCGTTTACCTACGGTATACCAATGGCATCTCATTCTGTTCTACCTACGTACACGGGCGACGTAAGGTTATGGTTCACCCAACTCGAAGCATTTTTCGAGGTGAACACAATCGACGAGGCACAACAACGTCCCCTAGTCCTTAGTGCAATTCCGCCGACACTTATCCCAGCGATTAAGGACCTGGTGTTAGATACACCTACCGACGCGACGTACAAGTCTCTGAAGGCTGAAATACTCAGCCGAACTGCATAATCCGCAGAAAAAAGATTTAGGGCTCTGGTCTATCTGGAGCATATTGGTGATGGCACCCCATCGAACCTTTTAAGGCGAATGAAGGACCTAACGGAGGGGGTCGGTAGAGGAATCTGCCATGTTGAAGCAGTTGTTCTTCTTGCGCCTACCAACCAAGGTACAGGCATTTTTGGCCCCCATTAGGGATACTTGCACGGTGGATCAGCTTGCCGCCTCTGCGGACAAAGTTTTCGAAGTCACGGGTGCTGGAGGCAGCGAAGCCCTTGCCGCTGTTTCCCAACCAGCTCAGGCCACACCTGGTCATGCCATCTGTGCCACAACTCCTACAGACAGCTCAGCCATTATGGCGATGCAGAGGGCCATTCAGGAACTCACCCTGGAGCTCCAGAAGATGAAGGTCTGGTGTGGTGCCCGTTTGCGCTCGCGCAGCCGCGGGAGATCTCATTCTTTTAGACTCCGTCCCAGGTCACCAGCTTCATCTTTATGCTGGTACCATGAGCATTTTGCTGAGAATGCGAACCACTGCGGCGGGAAACGCCAAAGAGGTCCGCTGACGGAGGCAGTTGACCTCAGCATAAAGCCACCAAACCGCCATTTCTTCATTAAGGTCCTTATGTCAAGAAGAGGTTTCCTCATGGATACAGGGGCCTCCTGTAGTATTTGGCCGGTCCATTGCCTGAAAGATACCCCCGTGGAGTCATCCGTTACTCTGCAGGCCATTAACCACTCGTCTATAAAGATGTACGGACAAATCTTGCTTCCTCTCAAATTCCTAAATCTTCATAGGGATTTTAAGTGGATTTTTACGGTCGCCGATTTGCCATACCCAATCTTAGGAGCGGATTTCCTCCACAACTTCTCTTTGACTGTGGACGTCCGTGGCCAATGCCTGGTGAGTGACATCACCGGTTTTTCAATTCGTGGCCGGAAAGCCAATGCTCCAACAGTCAACCCCATATTCTTCATCGCTGCCGCTGGAGACGCCTACCATTCGTTGCTGGGTTCTTTCCCGGAGCTCACCGATGGAAATTTTCGAGTCACTGAGCCAACACACTCAACTGAACATTTCATTTCCACCACCGGTACTCCAGTGTTTTCGCGTCCACGCCGCTTACCAGCGGACAAATTAAAGGCAGCACGGTCCGAGTTCGACCATATGCTGCAGCTGGGCATTATTCGCCCATCTACGAGTCCTTGGGCTTCACCGTTACACGTGGTGCCCAAGACTTCCGGCGACTGGAGACCCACTGGGGATTATAGGAGGTTAAATGCCATGACCGTCCCGGATAGGTATCCCATTCCCCATCTCCAGGATTTCGCATCTTCATTGCAGGGGTGTAAGATTTTCTCAAAACTAGATATAGTGCGAGCCTACCACCAAATTCCGGTCAGGAAGGAGGATATTCCGAAAACGGCGATTACAACTCCTTTCGGATCCTTCAAATTTTTTACCATGCCTTTCGGACTCAGGAACGCCGCTAGCACTTTTCAGCGGTTCATAGACGAAGTCACTCGTGGTCTGGTCTTCGTTTATGCATACATAGACGATCTTCTCGTCGCTAGTTCCTGTCCGGAAGAGCAAATGCGCCACATGCATCTCTTATTTCGGCAACTTCAGGATTACCGCGTTCGTGTGAATCCCGCAAAGTGTGTTTTCGGTTCCGCTTCGCTAAATTTTTTAGGTCACCTCATCGACACCGAAGGTATTAGGCCCCTTCCTCAGCGAGTTCAAGCTATACAGGATTTACCTCTGCCTACTACACTTCACCAGTTGCGTCACTTCTTAGGCCTAATCAATTTCTATAGGCGTTTCGTTCCTCATTGTGCTAATTTGCTATCTTCCCTTACCGACATTTTGAAAAATCGTCGTAAGAAGAATGAGGATATTTCCTTGACACAAGGACAGCTCAAAGACTTCCAGACTGCCAAGACAGCACTTGCTAATTCATCTTCGCTAGCCCACCCGGTACCAGAGGCCAAGCTTTCGCTTTGTGTTGATGCATCTGATACTGCTGTGGGAGCAGTTTTACAACAGTATAATGCTGGAAACCAACAACCTTTGGCATTTTTCTCAAGGAAGCTGAAACCAGCAGAAACGCGTTACAGCATGTTTGGGCGGGAATTATTAGCCATATATCTGTCGGTGAAACATTTCTCTCATATTCTTGAGGGGAGAAATTTTACTGTTTTAACTGACCACAAACCTCTGACCTTCGCTTTGAGGGCTAAAGCCGACAAATATTCACCCAGAAAGACAAGGCACCTGGATTACATTTCGCAATCACAAATGATATCCAGCACATTGCTGGCTCGCTTAACACAGCTGCAGACGCATTGTCACGTTTGCCAAACAGCTCCATCTCGTCATCCCAGGAAATCGACTTAAGTTGTTTAGCTGCAGACCAACCTGCACTCCAATTGTTGGATACTCAATCTGCCGAGTTTGCGACTTGCATCTTCAAATATCTGCCCTTGTCGACCACCGACAGGCAGATTCTATGTGATGTATCTACAGATTCACCACGACCTTATGTTCCTAAGACTCACCGTCGAATTGTGTTCCTTGCTTTGTACAACATTTCTCACCCAGGAATTTCAGCCACAGTAAAGCTCATAACAGCTAGATTTTTCTGGCCCAATATGAGGCGAGAAATTACTGTCTGGTGCCGTTCCTGCATACAGTGTCAAAAATAAAAGTCCACAGAGACATCCGGACTCCACTTGGTACTTTCAGTACTCCAGATGCTCGTTTTCAACACATCCACATTGATATCGTTGGACCTTGGCCATTCAGCAGTGGATATTCGTACCTCTTGACCTGTATCGATCGTTTTTCGCGATGGCCTGAAGCCATCCCCTTAAAGGACATTACCGATGAGACTATAGCGCATGCCCTGGTATCAGGGTGGATTACCCGTTTTGGGGTACCAACTACAGTCACCACAGACCGTGGTAGACAAGTTGAGTCTCATCTCTTCTCTGAGCTGACAAAGATCTTTGGTGCTCAACGTATTCGGACCACACCTTATCATCCTGCTTCAAACGGAATGGTGGAACGATTCCACCGCCAATTAAAGGCCGCTCTTCCCGCCTATCCAGACTCTCAACGTTGGAGCGAGTACCTTCCTATTGTGTTGTTAGGAATTCGGTCATCAATAAAGGAGGACCTTGGCTTCTCCCCGGCCGAATTACTGTATGGTGCTCCTCTAACGTTGCCTGGGCAAATGCTTGCTCCTGTTGATCTTGCTTTCCAGGACCCTGTTTCCTACGTATCTCGTTTGCGTTCCTATTTTCAGGACTTACCGCCCATGAATACTAGGAAACAAACTATTAAAGCTGCAGTCCCGAGGGATATTGCCTCGTGGACACATCTTTGTCAGAAACGATGCGGTTAGTTCACCTCTCACACAACCGTACTCTGGACCCTACTGTGTTAGCACGTACTGACAAACATTTCACAGTAGGCATTAAGGGGTCCAGCGAGACAATTTCGGTGCATAGATTAAAAAGGGCATACACTGACGCTCATACATCCGAGCCACAAATACCCCAATCTTTCTCTATTGTGTATACACCTGCTCCTTCTGCCCCACCTTCACCTACATACAAGATCACGACCCGTTCCGGTCGAAAAGTCCACTGGCCCCCAAAACTCTGCCAAACTGTTTTTATGTGAACTGGCCACTGGAGCCTTTTTTGTTTTTCTTTTATTGAACTATGTATACATGTACCTTTTTATTTTTCATTACTATTTCATGCATGTGCTTGCATCCCATGCTTGTGGGTTCGCTACAATTACCTTCGGGCTTTTCACCTATCGTCTGGAGGAGGGTACTGTAGTGACCCCTTACGGCTGGAACTCAGAACGTATAAGAGTTGCGTCCCTTTGTGATGGGCGTGACCCCTAGTGGTACATCCACGAACTAAATGGAGTTACGTCCCCATGGTGACTATATATTTGAGAACTTGAGGCCATTCACTCTCTCACTTCCTACGCTGCAGCTGAAAGGACCACTTCAACCTTATGAAGAGAAGATTTCTGCTTTCTCTCCCTAGAGATGAATCCTGTCTTCTCTCTCTCTTCTCTACACGCTCCAGTCTGGGAGTTGAGACCAACTCACCACCACGACACGTGGTAAAAATGTTTCTATTATTATTATTAGACTTCTGTGAAGTAAAACTATTGTACAAACATGCACCAGCCATTATTGTTCTTTTTAATAATATATACACTGATACTAACCTTCTCTCTCTCTCTCTCTATATATATATATATATATATGTGTAGGAACACATACTTTTATATATATATATATATGGAGGCACATGGCTTAGTGGTTAGAGCATTGGCCTTGCAATCGAAAGGTTGTGAGTTCAATTCTCAGACCGGGTGATGTGTTGTTTCCTTGAGCAAGGCACTTTATTTCACATTGCTCCAGTTTACTCAGCTGTAGAAATGAGATGATAGGGACTGGGGTCCATATCATTCCACTGCAAAGTGGTCGTGGAGGTGCCACGGCAAAAAAGCACCCAGCACTCACTGTAAATGAGGTTGGTGTTAGGAAGGGCATCCAGCTGTAGAGATCAAGCCAGAATCAGTTCCCGCCCCACCCTTGCAAGCAGGGAAAAGCGGACGTAAAATGATGATGATATATCATTAAAGATCATCATCATCATCTTCTTTCCCAACAAGGGTTGGATAGGTTGTCAGCAGACTGGTTTGGTACACAAAGTGAAGGAAGTGACTTCTGAGCGAACTAGGGTTCTGCATCCTGTTTATTTTCTTGCACCATACTGTGTTCTCAGATGTGCCAGTGGCCAGTGACTCATTTACATATGATGCCATGTGTTACTGAGTGCAGGGAGATTGTCAGGTTTTGACACAGCTAAACGGTCCTCCTGACTCTTTGTTTGGCAGGATTTCTATGTCTGGATATCCATCCTATCACCAACCACTTTACATATATTTAATTAACAATGCATATTTACCAGACATAGTTTCTGCCCCTTTGTCAATGAAACATTTGTAGGGAGACAGGGATAGTTGGATTTAACTGCTGAACCTTAATGGAAGCCAAGAGAAAATGTGCATGTGTAGAAATACAGATTTGTCCTAATTGTGACAAAGGTTGTATCTCAGTACTGTGACAGAGGTTGTATCTCAGTATTGTGACAGAGGTTGTATCTCAGTACTGTGACAGAGATGTATCTCAGTATTGTGACATAGGTTATATCACAGTACTGTGACAGAGGTTGTATCTCAGTATTGTGACAGAGGTTGTATCTCAGTACTGTGAGAGATTGTATCTCAGCATTGTGACAGGTTTATCACAGTAATGTGACATAGGTTGTATCACAGTACTGTGACGAGGTTGTCTCTCTGGTGTGACACAGGTTGTCACAGTACTGTGACAGAGGTTGTATCTCTACTGTGACATAGGTTGTATCAGAGTAGTGACATAGTTGTTTAACAGTACTGTGACAGAGGTATCACAGTACTGTGACAGAGATTGTATATCAGTATTGTGACAGGTTGTATCTCAGTACTGTGACAGAGGTAACACAGTACTGTGAGAGGTTGTATCTCAGTACTATGACATAGGTTGTACCACAGTAGTGTGACAGGTTGTATCTCAGTACTGTGACAGAGGTTGTATCTCAGCATTGTGACAGAGGTTGTATCACAGTAGTGACATAGGTTGTACCTCAGTATTGTGACAGAAGTTGTATCTCTACTGTGACATAGGTTGTATCAGATAACTGTGACAGAGGTTGTATCACAGTACTCACAGAGATTGTATCTCAGTATTGAGACAGGTTGTATCACAGTACTGTGACAGAGGGTGTATCACAGTACGGTGACAGAGGTATCACAGAAGTGCGACAGAGATTGTATCACAGTACTGTGACAGAGGTTGTATCACAGTACTGTGACATCTTATTTTAGAGGAAAAATAAATGAAAACAATAATAAAACAAAACTAAAAATCAACTGAAGTATTGTGAAACATTTATTTAACGATAACATCAAACTACTTTACATGATCACAGATAGTATCTGAGACATAGAGGGGTAGGGGTGGGGGGCACCCAGTTAATGATAATAAATAATAATAATAACAATAATTGTTTCTACTTTTGGCACAAGGCCAGCAATTATCCCAGTACATTACTGGTACTTTATTTTATCAACCCCGTAAGGATGAAAGGCAAAGTTAACCTCAGCCGGATTTGAGCTCAGAACGTAAAGGGCCATAACTCCATGCCACAAAGTATGGCGTCCGACCCTCTACCCATACTGCCAAACCACCCGCCCTATAGTGACAATAATAATTAATAATAATTGTTTCTACTTTTTGGCACAAGGCCAGTAATTACCCAGTGCATTACTGGTACTTTATTTTATCGACCCCGTAAGGATAAAAGGCAAAGTTAACCTCGGCAGGATTTGAATGGCAAGGGCCGTAACTCTATGCATCAAAGCATGGCGTCTGACCCTCTACCGATACTGGTTTCTAATTTGGGCAAAAGGCCAACAATTGTTTGAGTGGGCAGAGTGCAAAGCTGATTAAATCAACCCCAGTACTTGACCGGTATTTTATTTTCTCCACTTCATGTAGGCTGAAAGGCAAAGTTGACGTCGACAGAATGTAAAGAGCTGGACCAAATATTGTGAAGTCTTTTCTCCAATGCTCTACCGATTCTGCCAGTCCACTTCCTTTCAATAATAATAATGATGATTTCATTCTGTATTTATTAATAATAATATTAATAAGAATGGTTTCTAATTGTCTATATTATGGGGAGAGAGGGAGAGTATTTACAGGCTTAATAAATGAAATATCTAGCAAATAATTTACAATATTTTATATAGGAGTGGAGTTTGTTTTAATTTATATATTCTTTCTTCTTAAATAGAGATCCAGTCACCCACCCAAATTATTCATCAACTCTGCAAGACAATCATCAGCATCATCATTTAATGTCCATTTTCCATGCTTGCAGGGTTTAAATGGGTTGTCACATTATGAGACAAGTCAAGCCCAGTGACCATGTCTTGCTCATATGGAACAGTATTTTGGCTTTGTTTCTACGTCTGGATGCCTTTCCTAACACCAACCACATTACAATGTGGACTGGTGCTTTTTATTGTGTCACCAACACAACCACTTTACAAGGTTGACTAGGTGCTTTTGTTGTTATGGCACCTGTTAGCCAACTGTTAGCAATATTCTTTTAAAATATAACATTTTTTTTATTATTTTTATTTTACATTTTAATAATAATTTACTTCCAATTCATTTGAATTGAATTTTTAAATGCAATTTGAAATGTGTATGTCCCAACATAAAAAACTATAACAATAATTGATCACTAAAAATAATAGTTGAGCAAATTGGGTAAATTACCTGTAGAGATGTAAAAAGGTGTGAATGAGGCGTACCACTCATTAGATGCTGGACTTTAACCACTATGCAAGAACCACCCTCTATGTTTTCCACCTCCAGGAATACTTTAGCCAATTTTCTAAATTATTATTTATAGTCATCATTTATGTTGGAATGCACTCATTTCAAAATTCACCAATGTTTCTTAAGTCAATCAGAAACTCACAAATTTTCTTTTTCAATTTGGAAGGGATGGGGTTGGGGGGTTATAGTTATAAATTTATTTTATTTTTTTATAATTTAAAAATTTAGACACTTATAAAGTGATAAAACAAACAAATAAATAAAATAAATAAATAAAATAATATAAAATCAAGGAAAGAATGGAATAATTTAAGATTAAAATCAACTTGGAGAAGACCGTATCGAAAACAATTTCTTGAGAAGAAGGAGGAGGAGGAGGAGGAAATTTGCTGCGTGTTAAATATTTGTTGTTTTCTGAAAATGTCAGAGGAAGAGGTTGACCTTACGATAAAATATACCGATGACGATGAAGAGATATATAATCAATAATATTGAACAAATGATGAATTGGTTTCATTTAATATTGTTTGTTTTTCTTGATAGGTCAGTGAAGTTGTTGGAGGACAATTGAAGAGAGGGTCTCACCAAGTTAACTGATTTCCAACGGAAAAACTGATTTTATCGACCCAAGAAGGATTGAAGGCAAAGCTAACCTCGGTGGGATCTGAACTCAGAACGTAAAGGGCCGCAGCTCCATTCTACGAAGCAGGGTTTCTGACGCTCTACTGATTACCGCCAATTCACCACCCTAATAATAATAATTGTTTCTACTTTTGGCACAAGGCCAGCAATTATCCCAGTGCATTACTGGTACTTTATTTTATCGACCCCTGTAAGGATGAAAGGCAAAGTCAACCTCGGCGCGATTTGAACTCAGATCGTAAAGGGACGTAACTATGCTGGAAAGCATGGCGTCCGACCCTCTACCGATACTGCCAATCCACCACCCTTATAATAATAATAATAATAATAATAATAATAATAATAATAATAATAATATCTTTGGTAGATTATAAAAATAAATAAACATATGAATTAATTAATGACATATTTGGTCCATAATCTAAATGAATCCTAAAATTTTATTCTTTAAAGAGGTGAATAACAGAATTAGAATCGGTGGAGCATCACATAAAATACTGTGTGTGGTATTTAAGCTGCATCGTGAGAGGTTTCCTTTATATTCCAGTGGATGGCTAACATTTGGATGTTGTAGAGCCCCAGGATGAACTGTAATGAAGGACACAGTGTCACATAAGTAGTTAATAGATCTGCTGGTTCATATAATTCCATGTTTCTGCTCTACCATAACTGAGGACGAAACTGTGCAGCTGTTAATCATGAGATGGAGTGCATCTTGGGATGCTGCAGGTCCAGTCTGTACATATAGCAGTGAGAGCAGTAGTGGTGACAAGAACAGAAGTGGACAACATGGACATGGACATGGTTACAGAGTGTGACAGTTGCTGGTCTTCCGGTGAACCTTCCATTACAATGCTGGAGGATAATGAGGATCTTGCAGTGTCTGTGTTATTTATAAGTGTTGTGTAAGTGAGTGGAAGAGAGAGGAGAGAGTTAGGGTACTGCAGTAATAATGTGTCTGGAGTGATTCTACCAGCAACGACTGTAATACTGGAAATTTGTTGCATGTCCTCACATAGTCTTCAGGTATTTGTGTATTGTGTGCTTTATAGTTTATTGTGTAAAGAATGGGGATCCAGGCACATCTGGCATTGTCTATGATAGATCTAATATATTGTTTCTACCCCATTGTTGTTGTTGTTGTTGACCAAATATGGTATCAAGTCTGGTGGAGCCAGGTTTCTATGTGATTCGTGTAGAATTGAATTTGTTTTGCAGTTGTCTGTAGAAAGGTCAGATGTACGGTGTTGTGTGTGGTGTTATGTATTGTGTTGTGTTTGTGTGTGGTGTTATGTATTGTGTTGTGTTTGTGTGTGGTGTTATGTATTGTGTTGTGTTTGTGTGTGGTGTTATGTGTTGTGTTTGTGTGTGGTGTTATGTGTTGTGTTGTGTTTGTGTGTGGTGTTATGTATTGTGTTGTGTTTGTGTGTGGTGTTATGTGTTGTGTTTGTGTGTGGTATTATGTGTTGTGTTTGTGTGTGGTGTTATGTGTTGTGTTGTGTTTGTGTGTGGTGTTATGTATTGTGTTGTGTTTGTGTGTGGTGTTATGTGTTGTGTTTGTGTGTGGTGTTATGTGTTGTGTTGTGTATGTGGTGTTATGTTGTGTGTGGTGTTCTGTTATCTGTATGTTGTGTGGTGTTCTGTTATCTCTATGTAGTGTTGTGTTGTGTATGAGGTGTTGTGTTGTGTTGTGTTGTGTGTATGGTGTTGTATGGTGGTGTTGTGTGAGGTGAGGTGAGGTGAGGTGTGGTGGGTATGGTGTTGTGTGTATGTTTCGAAAATATGTTGAAAAGTCGTATAGTATATGTCAAAAAACGTGGCTGACAGGACGGATCCTTGTTGTATCTCATTCGGGAAAATTCTGAATTCTACATGTTTTGTATTTGTATAAAAGACAAGCTTAAAAACCTGAGGAGTAATTTGTTAGAGTAGTTTATGTGGATTTGAGAATCAAGTTAAATCAAGGTTTGTTAATGTTGATGGTGGCTCTATATTTTTGGTTGTCTTTCATTACAGATATCGTGTATCATATGTGTGAGAGGTGACCTGATAATTGGGATTTTTTGCAAATATATTAAGTAGTTGGGATTTTCTTCTTCTCCCGGTAACTCCTTCTCACGAGAGCTCCTTCTTCTCACGAGAGCTCCTTCTTCTCTATACATACAAAGTCGAACCTATTCAACTTTAATTAAAAGTGATGCAAGCATGATTGATCCTCTCTCCTTGGTACTCCATTCAATTTCATTATTGCTGAACCTCGGGTCAAACTGTTCATTGGATCCTATTGATGAGGGGCCAACTTTGTAAGACGATGGTTTAACCCAAACCTGGAATGCTACTTGTGCTTGATGACATTTTTTGGTTTTAGGATCTGTGAATCTGGAAATAAAAAAAAGAATATATCATCATCCCCATCATCACCGCAACCACTTCCACAACAACCACCATCACTGCCCCCCGCCACCACAACCACTGTCACACCCCCACCACCACATTGTCCCAGTGAGGTGTCTCTATACTATAGTTAAGACCTACATGACTTGTGTATTGTCCCAGTGAGGTGTCTCTATAGTTAAGACCTAAATGACTTGTGTATTGTCCTAGTGAGGTGTCTCTATAGTTAAGACTTACATGACTTGTGTATTGTCCCAGTGAGGTGTCTCTATAGTTAAGACCTACATGACTTGTGTATTGTCCCAGTGAGATGTGGGTTACTTACTGAAAGCATCTAAAACAGCTGAAACACATTCATCAGCAGCAGTTTTATTGAATCATGTGTCTACACTAGAGGTTGTATGTGATGTTGAGGTCTACACTAGAGGTTGTATGTGATGTTGAGGTCTACACTAGAGGTTGTGTGTGATGTTGAGGTCTACACTAGAGGTTGTATGTGATGTTGAGGTCTACACTAGAGGTTGTATGTGATGTTGAGGTCTACACTAGAGGTTGTATGTGATGTTGAGGTCTACACTAGAGGTTTACACTAGAGGTTGTATATGATGTTGAGGTCTACACTAGAGGTTGTATGTGATGTTGAGGTCTACACTAGAGGTTGTATGTGATGTTGAGGTCTACACTAGAGGTTGTATGTGATGTTGAGGTCTACACTAGAGGTTGTGTGTGATGTTGAGGTCTACACTAGAGGTTGTGTGTGATGTTGAGGTCTACACTAGAGGTTGTATGTGATGTTGAGGTCTACACTAGAGGTTGTATGTGATGTTGAGGTCTACACTAGAGGTTGTATGTGATGTTGAGGTCTACACTAGAGGTTGTATGTGATGTTGAGGTCTACACTAGAGGTTGTGTGTGATGTTGAGGTCTACACTAGAGGTTGTGTGTGATGTTGAGGTCTACACTAGAGGTTGTATGTGATGTTGAGGTCTACACTAGAGGTTGTGTGTGATGTTGAGGTCTACACTAGAGGTTGTATGTGATGTTGAGGTCTACACTAGAGGTTGTATGTGATGTTGAGGTCTACACTAGAGGTTGTATGTGATGTTGAGGTCTACACTAGAGGTTGTATGTGATGTTGAGGTCTACACTAGAGGTTGTATGTGATGTTGAGGTCTACACTAGAGGTTGTATGTGATGTTGAGGTCTACACTAGAGGTTGTGTGTGATGTTGAGGTCTACACTAGAGGTTGTGTGTGATGTTGAGGTCTACACTAGAGGTTGTATGTGATGTTGAGGTCTACACTAGAGGTTGTATGTGATGTTGAGGTCTACACTAGAGGTTGTATGTGATGTTGAGGTCTACACTAGAGGTTGTGTGTGATGTTGAGGTCTACACTAGAGGTTGTATGTGATGTTGAGGTTTACACTAGAGGTTGTATGTAATGTTGAGGTCCTTGAAAGAAGTCATTTTTAGAGCAGATTATCTCAACACCATCTCTGATGGGTGGGACATGTGGTGAGAAGGGAGGACTGAGCTGAGGAATGGCAAATGTCCACCTCTTAAACCTAACATGAGGTTCAAGGACTGTGTGACAACATCTTTGATGAAAACTGGCATCTCCAATAGAGACTGGGAACAAGTTGCCAATGACCGAATTCAGTGGAGGGAAGCTGTATATGAAGCGAAAGTACACTTTGAAATGATGGCCCAAAGAAAATATGAAGGGGATGTGAGGAAGGTTTGAAAATCAAACTGCCAGGAAGTGTGGGAGAAATATAGAAATAAGAATTGTGCAAATGACTAAAAATAATAATAAAAATTGTTCCTACTTTTGGCACAAGGCCAGCAAGTACCCCAGTGCATTACTGGTACTTTACAACCCCGTAAGGATCAAAGACAAAGTTAACCTTGGCGGGAAGTTAATAATTGTGTCTACTTTTGGCACAAGGCCAGCAAGTACCCCAGTGCATTACTGGTACTTTAGAACCCCCGTAAGGATGAAAAGCAAAGTTAACCTTGGCGGGAAGTTAATAATTGTGTCTACTTTTGGCACAAGGCCAGCAAGTACCCCAGTGCATTACTGGTACTTTACAACACAGTAAGGATGAAAGGCAAAGTTAACCTCAACGGGATTTGAACTCAGACCATAAAGGGCCGTAACTCTATGCTGCAAAGCATGGCGTCAGACCCTCTACCAATACTGCCAATCCACCGGGAGGTTAATAATAATAATGATTTCTACTATAGGCACAAGGCCAGCAATTTGTGGGGAGGGGAAAGTCAATTAAATTGACCCCAGTGCGTTATTAGTACTTTATTTTACCGACTCCATGAGGATAAAAGGCAAAGCTAACCTCGGCAGGATTTAAAACCCAGAACGTAAAGGGCCATAACTCTATACTGAAAAGCATATTGCCCAACTCTCTACGGATACTGCCAATCCACCGCCCTTTAATAATAATAATAATAATAATTGTTTCTACTTTAGGCACAAGGCCAGCAATTACCCAGTGCATTACTGGTACTTTATTTTATCGACCCCGTAAGGATGAAAGGCAAAGTCAACCTCGGCGGGATTTGAACTCAGATCGTAAAGGGACGTAACTATGCTGGAAAGCATGGCGTCTGACCCTCTACCGATACTGCCAATCCACCGCCCTACATAATAATAATAATAATAACACATTCTGAGAAGTGGTATGAGCATAAGCCAGAGGCGGTGATAGAAAACGATCAGGTGAAGGTGCTGTGGGATTTTAGGATACAGACGGACAAGAAACTGGAACACAATAGACCTGACCTGGTGGTTTTGGACAAGGAAAAAAGATCGTGCCTGATTGTGGATGTGGCCTGCCCATTCGACACGAGAGTGCAAGAGAAGGAGAGGGAGAAAATTAATCGATACCAGGACTTAAAGTGGGAGGTAAAAAGGATTTGGAACTGCCATGAAGTCAAAGTGGTCACGATTGTCATAGGCGCACTAGGTACTATCTCAAAAAGTTTGCAAGGATGGTTAAAGAAAATTGGCCTCTTCACGCTTTTTGGAACGCTTCAAAAGGCATGCTTGCTGGGAACAGCAAGAACCCTCCGATACGTCCTGAATATCTGAGGCTGCAGGTAGTGGCTTGATATTCATTTCAACAAACTTTCCAGTTAACTAACATCAATGACTGAGACTCAAAGAATAATAATAATAATAAAAAGTTTGTTTTCCAGATATTTTTTTGTTTGTAAAATAGTGTTGTTATTATGGGATGTATTTGTAAATAGAAGACAGAACTATCTGGCCATTTGTCAAAGGAGAAGCTTTACAACATAAACTTATATAATACAAAAGACCAGGAAGTATTCCATTTATTCTTTTACTGGTTTAGTCATTAGACTGTGGCCATACTGGGGCACTGGCTTGAAGAGATTTATTCAATCATATCAACCTCAGGATATATTTTTTCAAAACTCTTTTTACAAAATGCTAACATAAACACGGTAAATATAAAGACACACATACATACATCATATACACACCTACATACACCATATATACACATAAATACACCATATACACACATACATACACCATATATACACATACAGACACCATATACACACATACATACACCATATATACACATACATACACCATATACACACATACATACACAATATACACACATACACACACCATATACACATACATACATCATTTACACACATACATACACCATATACACACATACATACACCATATATACACACATACATACACAATATATACACACACATACATACACAATATATACACATACATACACCATATATACACACACACCATATACACCATACATACACAATATATACACATACATACACCATATACACACATACATACATACACCATATACACACACACACATACATACACCATATACACACACACACATACATACACCATATACACACACATATCACACACATACATACACCTTATATACACACATACATACACCACATGCACACATACATGTATATACTCACACATACATTATATACATGTATATACTTACCACACAAACACATGAACATATATACTCATACATACATGCACCACATATATACAGACACATACATACTGGCACATACACATATATACTCACCATACATACACATATATACACACCACACACACACACATATATACTCACCATACACATAAATACTCACCATACATACACATATATACTCACCATACACATATATACTCACCATACACACACATATACACTCACCATACATACACATATATACTCACCATAGATACACATATATACTCACCATACACACACATATATACTCACCATACACATAAATACGCACCATACACATAAATACTCACCATACATACATATATACTCACCATACACACACATATATACTCACCATACATACACATATATACTCACCATACACACACATATACACTCACCATACACACATATATACTCACCATACACTCACCATACACACACATATATACTCACCATACATACACATATACACTCACCATACATACACATATATACTCACCATACATACACATATATACTCACCACACTCGCACACATATATACACACTATACATACACATAAATACTCACCATACACACACATATATACACATACATACATCATTTTCACACATACATACACCATATACACACATACATACACCATATATACACACATACATACACAATATATACACACACATACATACACAATATATACACAATATATACACATACATACACCATATATACACACACACCATATACACACATACATACACCATATATACACACATACATACACAATATATACACATACATACACCATATACACACATACATACATACACCATATACACACACACACACATACATACACCATATACACACACACATACATACACCTTATATACACACATACATACACCACATGCACACATACATGTATATACTCACACATACATTATATACATGTATATACTTACCACACAAACACATGCACATATATACTCATACATACATGCACCACATATATACAGACACATACATACTGGCACATACACATATATACTCACCATACACACACATATATACACACCATACATACACATATATACTCACCATACACACACATATATACTCACCATACATACACATATATACTCACCATACACATAAATACTCACCATACATACACATATATACTCACCATACATACACATATATACTCACCATACATACACATATATACCCACCATACACATAAATACTCACCATACATACACATATATACACACCACACACACACATATATACTCACCATACATACACATATACACTCACCATACATACACATATATACTCACCATACATACACATATATACTCACCACACTCGCACACATATATACACACAATACATACACATAAATACTCACCATACACACACATATATACACATACATACATCATTTACACACATACATACACCATATACACACATACATACACCATATATACACACATACATACACAATATATACACACACATACATACACAATATATACACATACATACACCATATATACACACACACCATATACACACATACATACACCATATATACACACATACATACACAATATATACACATACATACACCATATACACACATACATACATACACCATATACACACACACACACATACATACACCATATACACACACATACATACACCTTATATACACACATACATACACCACATGCACACATACATGTATATACTCACACATACATTATATACATGTATATACTTACCACACAAACACATGCACATATATACTCATACATACATGCACCACATATATACAGACACATACATACTGGCACATACACATATATACTCACCATACACACACATATATACACACCATACATACACATATATACTCACCATACACACACATATATACTCACCATACATACACATATATACTCACCATACACATAAATACTCACCATACATACACATATATACTCACCATACATACACATATATACTCACCATACATACACATATATACCCACCATACACATAAATACTCACCATACATACACATATATACACACCACACACACACATATATACTCACCATACATACACATATACACTCACCATACATACACATATATACTCACCATACATACACATATATACTCACCACACTCGCACACATATATACACACAATACATACACATAAATACTCACCATACACACACATATATACACATACATACATCATTTACACACATACATACACCATATACACACATACATACACCATATATACACACATACATACACAATATATACACACACATACATACACAATATATACACATACATACACCATATATACACACACACCATATACACACATACATACACCATATATACACACATACATACACAATATATACACATACATACACCATATACACACATACATACATACACCATATACACACACACACACATACATACACCATATACACACACATACATACACCTTATATACACACATACATACACCACATGCACACATACATGTATATACTCACACATACATTATATACATGTATATACTTACCACACAAACACATGCACATATATACTCATACATACATGCACCACATATATACAGACACATACATACTGGCACATACACATATATACTCACCATACACACACATATATACACACCATACATACACATATATACTCACCATACACACACATATATACTCACCATACATACACATATATACTCACCATACACATAAATACTCACCATACATACACATATATACTCACCATACATACACATATATACTCACCATACATACACATATATACTCACCATACATACACATATATACCCACCATACACATAAATACTCACCATACATACACATATATACACACCACACACACACATATATACTCACCATACACATAAATACTCACCATACATACACATATATACTCACCATACACATAAATACTCACCATACACACACATATATACTCACCATACATACACATATATACTCACCATACATACACATATATACTCACCATACATACACATATATACTCACCATACACACACATATACACTCACCATACATACACATATATACTCACCATAGATACACATATATACTCACCATACACACACATATATACTCACCATACATACACATATACACTCACCATACATACACATATACACTCACCATACACACACATATATACTCACCATACATACACATATATACTCACCATACACACACATATATACTCACCATACACACATATATACTCACCATACATACACATATATACACACCATATATACACATATATACTCACCACACTCGCACACATATATACACACCATACACACACATATACACTCACCATACACACACATATATACTCACCATACACACACATATATACACACCATATATACACATATATACTCACCACACTCACACACATATATACTCACCATACACACACATATATACTCACCATACACACACATATATACACACCATACATACACATATATACTCACCATACACACACATATATACTCACCATAGATACACATATATACACACCATACATACACATATATACTCACCATAGATACACATATATACACACCATACATACACATATATACTCACCATACACACACATATATACTCACCATACACACCATACATACACATATATACACACCATACATACACATATATACTCACCATACACACACATATATACTCACCATACACACACATATATACTCACCATACACACACATATATACTCACATACACACACATATATACTCACCATAGATACACATATATACACACCATACATACACATATATACTCACCATACATACACATATATACTCACCATACACACACATATATACTCACCATACATACACATATATACTCACACCTGGAATTCCATCAGTTCTGATGAGTGTTTCAGTTGTTCAATCAACCATGTAAGCTGCTGAACATTCCACAGACACATGTACCCTTAAGGTAATTCTCAGGGAGATTCAGTATGGCACAATGTCTGTCAAAGCTGTCCCTTTTGAATTACAGGTATAACTCATTTCTATGGCTGAGTGACAGGAGTGATGTGAAATAAAGTGTCTTGTTCAAGGACACAATGTGCCACCAGGAATTGAACTCATGCCCTAATTACTATTAGATGACACGGGACCATGGTCTCTGGCGCTATACAGTATTACAGAAGACCTGCCCGCCCATATGCTTGAGCTGAGGCATATATCTAGTATGCAACACCTTCCCTACCATCACCCCTCCCTTGCTGTAATCACTTCATCCCTATATCGACGTCTCCAATTACTCAGGCATCTCCACCACCCCACCGCAGTCCCCAGCCTACTCCATGAAGAGGTCCCCCTGGAACCACAACAAAAGCACCCAGTACACACTGTAAAGTGGTCGTGTTGGGAACACGAAAAAAGTGCTCAGCCCACACTATAAGGTGGTCATGTAGGTGACAACAAAAAGCAGCCAGCACTCACTGTAAATGTGGTTGGTGCTAGGAAGGGCCTCCAGCTGTAGAAACCAAGCCAGAATCAGTTCTGTGTAAGCAAAACACGGTCCTCCAACCTGATCCCTCACAAAGGGACAGCCTGTCCTACCCATGCTAGTGTAGAAGATGGATGTTAAACGATGATGATGTCCCTCACAAGATATTGGTCAGCCCAATGCTATAGTAGAAAACACTTGCTTAAGAAGTCACACAATGGGACTGAACCTGAAAATCCATGGTTGTGAAGTGAATTCTTTATCCATACTGCCAGAGCACCACCTGTTACTATTTGTTTTGAAGGTGCGTGGCCTAGTGGTAAGTATGCTGAACTTACAATCATAAAATCATGGGTTTGATTCCTGAACTGGATTGTGTGTTGTGTTCTTGAACAAAACACTTCACTTCACACTGCTCCAGTATACTCAGCTGAAAATAAGTATCAGCAATAGTGAGGGGTTTAACTCTGTGATGGGCTGGCATCCTGTCCAAGGAAAGTCACTTCACACCACCTAACTGGGATAAGCACTGACCTAATGAACCTTCTGGCTTCATTCAGATTTTAACCCTGTAATGGACAGGTGTCTTGACCAGGGGAAGTCTTGTACTTCACACCACCTAACTGGGATAAGCACTGACCTAATGAACCTTCTGGTATGAGGCAGACTTTAACCCTGTAATGGACAGGTGTCTTGTCCAGGGGAAGTCTTGTACTTCACACCACCTAACTGGGATAAGCACTGGCCTAATGAACCTTCTGGTCTGAGGCAGACTTTAACCCTGTAATGGACAGGTGTCTTGTCCAGGGGAAGTCTTGTACTTCACACCACCTAACTGGGATAAGCACTGGCCTAATGAACCTTCTGGTCTGAGGCAGACTTTAACCCTGTAATGGACAGGTGTCTTGTCCAGGGGAAGTCTTGTACTTCACACCACCTAACTGGGATAAGCACTGGCCTAATGAACCTTCTGGTCTGAGGCAGACTTTACACTTAAACTTGTGTTTTAATTCTATTTTATCTCACTCCTTGTCTATATGTAATTAATTTTAATTCACAACAGAAAAGAAGGTAGAGCTACAATAAAGATTAATTCTATTAAAATAATATTCAACAATGACCATTAACTGTTAGGAGGTGGTCATTAAGTCCAGCTGTATATAAATGATTAAATGTTATTGTTTGAAGACAGACCCCTCCCCCTCTTCTACACACAATTTGGCAGACCACACTGTTGTGGATTTTCTGTATTTTGGTCAAACAAAATAATGTTGAAAATTCTCAGCATTTTATACAACTCACACTTCTAGACAAGGAAAAAAAAAAACTAATAAAATATACACCACCACCACCTCTACCACTGCCATCACTACCACCTCTACCACTGCCATCACTACCACTACCACCTCTACCACTGCCATCACCACCACCACCACTGACATCACCACCACACCACCATCACTACTACCACACTTCACAATAAACACCACCACTGCTACTAACCCCACACCCCACAACCTCCACCACCTCTGCACATCACACCTCACAACCACCATATCCACCACAATCATACACACACCACCATGCCGCCAACATCATCCTACTTAATATACCTGCCACTTCTTCACCAAACTGAAATCACCTACACATATAACATGTCTATAACAGTGCAGTCAACTCTCTTGTACACAATATCTGATTACTCTTATACCCAGTTTACCCTTTAGTTCATTCATGCTTTACTGTTCATGCCCACTAACATTACACATACAACAAAGCATGTTAGTTTCATTCTTTTCTACCCTTCACCATCCTCTACATTAACTACCCATGTCTCACTACCATGTAACATACACAGACATCATACAATCTACCCTTCACACATCCTCTACATTATCTACCCATGTCTCACTACCATGTAACATACACAGGCATCATACAATCTACCCTTCACACATCCTCTACATTAACTACCCATGTCTCACTACCATGTAACATACACAGACATCATACAATCTACCCTTCACACATCCTCTACATTATCTACCCATGTCACACTACCATGTAACATACACAGACATCATACAATCTACCCTTCACACATCCTCTACATTAACTACCCATGTCTCACTACCATGTAACATACACAGACATCATACAATCTACCCTTCACACATCCTCTACATTAACTACCCATGTCTCACTACCATGTAACATACACAGACATCATACAATCTACCCTTCACACATCCTCTACATTAACTACCCATGTCTCACTACCATGTAACATACACAGACATCATACAATCTACCCTTCACACATCCTCTACATTAACTACCCATGTCTCACTACCATGTAACATACACAGACATCATACAATCTACCCTTCACACATCCTCTACATTAACTACCCATGTCTCACTACCATGTAACACAGACACATCATACAATCTACCCTTCACATATCCTCTACATTAACTACCCATGTCTCACTACCATGTAACATACACAGACATCATACAATCTACCCTTCACACATCCTCTACATTAACTACCCATGTCTCACTACCATGTAACATACACAGACATCATACAATCTACCCTTCACACATCCTATACATTAACTACCCATGTCTCTCTACCATGTAACATACACAGACATCATACAATCTACCCTTCACACATCCTCTACATTAACTACCCATGTCTCACTACCATGTAACATACACAGACATCATACAATCTACCCTTCACACATCCTCTACATTAACTACCCATGTCACACTACCATGTAACATACACAGACATCATACAATCTACCCTTCACACATCCTCTACATTAACTACCCATGTCACACTACCATCATACAATCTACCCTTCACACATCCTCTACATTAACTACCCATGTCTCACTACCATGTAACATACAGACATCATACAATTTACCCTTCACACATCCTCTACATTAACTACCTATGTCTCTCTACCATGTAACATAGACAGACATACAATCTACCCTTCACACATCCTCTACATTAACTACCCATGTCTCACTACCATGTAACATACACAGACATCATACAATCTACCCTTCACACATCCTCTACATTAACTACCCATGTCTCACTACCATGTAACATACACAGACATCATACAATCTACCCTTCACACATCCTCTACATTAACTACCCATGTCTCACTACCATGTAACATACACAGACATCATACAATCTACCCTTCACACATCCTCTACATTAACTACCCATGTCTCACTACCATGTAACATACACAGACATCATACAATCTACCCTTCACACATCCTCTACATTAACTACCCATGTCTCACTACCATGTAACACAGACATCATACAATCTACCCTTCACACATCCTCTACATTAACTACCCATGTCACACTACCATGTAACATACACAGACATCATACAATCTACCCTTCACACATCCTCTACATTAACTACCCATGTCTCACTACCATGTAACATACACAGACATCATACAATCTACCCTTCACACATCCTCTACATTAACTACCCATGTCTCACTACCATGTAACATACACAGACATCATACAATCTACCCTTCACACATCCTATACATTAACTACCTATGTCTCTCTACCATGTAACATAGACAGACATACAATCTACCCTTCACACATCCTCTACATTAACTACCCATGTCTCACTACCATGTAACATACACAGACATCATACAATCTACCCTTCACACATCCTCTACATTAACTACCCATGTCTCACTACCATGTAACATACACAGACATCATACAATCTACCCTTCACACATCCTCTACATTAACTACCCATGTCTCACTACCATGTAACATACACAGACATCATACAATCTACCCTTCACATATCCTCTACATTAACTACCCAAGTCTCACTACCATGTCACATACACAGACATCATACAATCTACCCTTCACATATCTTCTACATTAACTACCCATGTCTCACTACCAGGTAACATCACACTACATACACTAACATCTCTACCCTATTGAGTACTTTTCTTAGTTGCTTCTCAATTTACAAGAAATCAATCACTGAGGAGGTCACAATGTGTGACAAAAGAGCTTTGCCAATAAACAAACAACTATCCAGTTATTGAACCAACCCATTGGAAATTTATAATAAATTGAAGTGAAAACCAACAGGTGTATGTGTTGTCATTGGCAACATGACCCTCCCAAAGTATAACAATATCTGTTTCAACACACGTTTTCAGATAAGCAATCTTACAAAACAAATTCAAAAATGAGTTATGTATATTGCAATACACTGTATGCTTATTTAAAACCATTTCGAAAACCTTACGCTATTGTTTTAGAGTAGTGACAGTCTCACTTACTTTAAATTTTCAGCAAACAGGGGAGATAAAGCTGACAGAGCTATGTTTCGTACTGATTCGTACTTATCAAAGCCACGTACTTCACCTGTTTGCTGAAAATCATGAATGTTTGATTCATATATATATAAATGTTTCATTCATATATATATATAGCTATTTCAGAGCACCAATTCTAACTTTCAATTTCTGCTTGACCGGCAACCGCTCTGTATAATCAGTTCCTGATTATTACTAGAAATTCTATAAGAATCAAACAGTCATGATTTTCAGCAAACAGGTGAAGTACTTGGCTTTGATAAGTACCAATCAGTACGAAACATAGCTCTGTCAGCTTTATCTCCCCTGTTTGCTGAAAATTTAAAGTAAGTGAGACTGTCACTACTCTAAAACAATAGCGTAAGGTCTTCGAAATGCTTTTAATTAAGCATACAGTGTATTGCAATATACACTGTATATACATTCATATATATATATATATATATATATATAAATACAAGTAGAAACTTTGTGGTAACATTGACTAAATAATTGTTACTACTTTAGGCACAAGGCCAGCAATTATTACTGGTAATTTATTTCATCATACCTGTAACAATGAAAGGCAAAGTTAGCCTCGGTGGGATT